>VXAY01001093.1:102392-185367 GCA_013399855.1 Oxyruncus cristatus
AGCCCTGCGCGGGGACGGGGCCCGAAGCCCTGCGCGGGCCCGGGGCCGCCTGGTGAGTGCGAGCAGGCCCGGGCGGCGCGGGGGGAGCGGGGCTGGGCCTGGCCCCGCTCCGGGGCGGCTCTCCCGGGAGCTCCGTTTTCCGGAGACTCTTCCGTCTAGCTGGAGCCCGTCTGGGGTGTAAGAACAGCAGGTGCCCGTGTTGAACTTACCCCACTTTTCACTGTCTCTTAATTTTCTTGTTTCGTTCGCCATGGCCCCGCTCCCCTGTAACTGAAGATTTAGTCGCCTTAAGGAGAGGTACTATACTTGCAATACAAGCCTACTTTTGCTGGTTGAAAGTAGTTTTATGTAGTGTTGGTGCAGAAAATACAGTCTGTAAACAGCTCAGAGGATCACAGACATTGTTTAAAGCACAGAAACTTAATTTACTAACATTAAATTACTTTTTAGAGCAAGACAATATCAAATATGCAACTGGCAAGCAGTAATTGAATGATTTGTAACATTATGGCCCTAAATTACATAAAAATCCTATCTGCTGTACTTCTGTCACATTTTTGAGTTCCAAGCTATTGTGAAAGAGCACTGCTGATCCAATGTGTGTTTCTCCATGTAATACTAATTTCTGATTCCCTTTCATAGACGTGCCCTTGATGGAGTTATTTTTTAACTATTAACTCGTTAGCAGCAAGTAAACAAGTAGGCAGACTTTGTCCAGTTCAAGCTTCTCCCTCACACACCACCTCCCCCCAGTTTGTGGGGACACTGTTGGCATTTCATATTTACCTAGGAGTTTGATAAACTAACTCTTTTTCTCTAAGCTATATTTTTTTAAAATTTTTTTTTTTACTTGTGTGTTTTATTTGGAGAAATTGTTTTGTAACCTTTTAGTTTTCATATGAAAATAGTCATGTTTGCTGTGTTGTTAGGCATGGAAGGTGAATTTGCCTATTTATTTGTAAAAAAATTAAAAAGCAAGCATGTAGGTCAAAAATATCTTTTAACATTTTAAAGGGACTTTTTTGGTCTTCAGCTTGCATGTACAACTATGGCATTTGGCCAGAATATAATTTTGTGTTCCTTATATGTACGTGAATTATTTGAATTACTCACTGCATTTTTTAAAAAAACCTATGAATTAGATAATTTTTTTAAAGAAGGTCCAAACAACCTGACAAACTCCAAACTCCTGAAAGTTGAAGTGATTCTTATATTGTCTTTTTTTATCCTTTGACATAAAAAGCCTATTTTTCTTATGCTTGAATGCTATTTTAGGAGGTGACGGATTCATAAAACGTTTTCAAAGATTCTGCAAGTCTGTAAACAGTCTGTTACACATCTCAGTTTTTTCTTTTGTGGATTTCTATTTAAAATGTAAAATTTGTTGTCTTTCTATATTTGAATACTTTAGTGAGGAGGTAATACATCTCTCATAAAGTTGAACACTTTATTTTAAAGTGATATTAAAGGGAAGGGGATGGGCAAGACATTACTCTCTTAGCTTTGAGAATTCACAGAAGGGTTAAGCACAATTTTTCTAGTCTTAATTTTGAGTTATCCTCAAAACAGAACAAACTCATTACTGTTTCCTTATAAAGCTTGAAAAAAACCAAAGTTTGCTGATAAAATATATGGAAGTTTTCTTTATGTCAGCCCAAAAATATGCTATACATTTTAGGCAGAAACAAATACAGAAAGTTTAACAACAAGATTGTGATGATGATTTGATGATTACTTTTTTTACTTTTTGTTTCTAGGAGAAAACTGCAAAAGCGTGAGTGAGGCTGACTGAAGAGAGAAATTAATTGTGCTGAAGTTAGTTTGGCTTGAACAATTAAAGGATATTTGTGGTACTTTTTAATTTAAGTGGAAGCGGCTTTTTTTTTTTGTAAAACAAGAACACCATGGCAGATGTGGACCCAGATACGTTGCTGGAATGGCTGCAGATGGGGCAGGGAGATGAAAGGGATATGCAGCTAATAGCACTGGAACAGCTATGCATGCTACTTCTGATGTCAGACAACGTGGATCGCTGTTTCGAAACGTAAGTAGTCTTGACTTTCCTTTATGGGATGGTATTTTTCTCTTTCAGTAACTGAATATAATAGTTAACATTTGTAGACGCTTTCAGCCTTAAAAATATTTTTACAGACTGAACTTAAGTTTAGATCACTGAAATGAAGAGTTCCTGTTAATGTCATATAAAGTACCATTGTCTGATTGAAAACATAGTGTCGTTTGAGTGATACCAGTGCCTGTTCTGGCATATGAGCTTGGTGCAACTCTTAATACATTTCTTTAATTTAAACAATCTGGAAATGTTGTGTGTGGGTTTTTGTGTGGTGGGGTGTTTTTTGGTAGTGTTTATTTGTATTAGGACTATAATGATCACCTGGGTATATTTAAACATATTTTACTCCTTTGAAGCATGTTGCTGTTCATGCTATGCTCCTTCTCAACTGCGTTTGTGCATGTCATATAGCACAGTCCCTCGCTCAGTCTTTGGTGTATCTCTCACAGCACAAAACTCTGATGTAATCGCTCCTGTTACTTAATAGCGTTGTTGTGCATGTGTTACGCTACTTTCTTTGAGGGCCCAGACTAGTTTGGAAAGAGGTAGTAGAAGTGTAAACAACCACAACTTTTAAATCTCACATATCTTACGTTGTTTGTTTTTCAGTTCTGATCTTCATTCCCTTGCCTCTCTTCCATGTTTTTTTCATTACTCTCACTGTCTTTTGCATAGTAGAGTATGGCTAATGTATTTCTGATACATCCTCGTTTTAGATTTAGAAGCATTTAAGAGGGTAGCTCTTTGTTACCCTGTTTAGTGTTGTAGCTTTGAAGTAAATAGTTTTCAGGCTTATCTCTTAAACTGTTCTCTTTCATGACTGCATTTATTACAGGAAATGTAAAATCCATATATCTACAAAGTTTGGGTTTGCAATAGTTACGTAACAGTGAGCACAATTTTGTACAGTGCGTTAAAATTTGAAATTGCCTGTTCTTGGCCTTGGTGAGCTGACGGGTAAAATTTTGACTTGGAAGAGACTTGTTGCAGGGAGATCCATTCTGCTTCCCTATCTGCCCTCACAGGACTGGTACTGGTGGAGCACTATGTTTGCAGCCTCAGACTTTCCCGTTGTAGAAAAGAATTTGTTACTTCAGAGTGAATTTTTCTTATGATTTTAGATGAACTGCCTGCTTCAGGATATTCAGAAGTGGAATTAGGCATAAGCATTTTTAAAGTTATCTTCTGGGTATTTGAGAATCAGGAATGAAATGTTAACTTTTTAAATACAAACTACTTGTGGGTTTTATGAATCTTATTTAGAACAGACTTCCATTTCCATATACATGAATTAAATAGTCCAAGTGCTTTTTTTTCTTAGTGTGTAGATAATGAATGCTCTATTACTGCACTTTGTGGTTCTAACGTTTTTTTATGTCTGAAAGAAGGAACCGTTACAATGCCACTTGGCATTTTAATTTTTGTTTTGAGCCTTGGTATAATTTAATTTTACTGATCTTGTAGTCTGTTTATTTCTTTTACTGTTGTAAGTTTCACTCAAAAAGAAGAGAATAAAGTGTAAATTGGGGGAAAAGTTCCCAAGGTTGAAGTGGTAATGAAGTTAAAACTAGTACTTTTGATTGGCTCAATAAATATACTGAAGTATATGGTCTGGTACCTCAGCCTTTGGTGAGCTGACACAGTAGCTCATTACCTTCAGAAGGGACAGTTGCCCCTTCCCATTTATCACCTACCATTTTTATTCCTCACAACCATGGTCTTGCTTCATGCCGCCATTAGGGCTTACTGAACTCCTCTGATTCACTGAAAGAGAAAGCTGCTCTTTAAACTTGCTGAAGAAGATGGTTAGTTTCCTGCTGTTAGTTTTCTGATGGCTAGTTTTCTGCTGAAGATGGTTAGTTTTAGAACTGGACATAGAACTGCATAACTGGAAATATGGGAGAAGCAAAGAAAGGTACACAGTCTTCAGCGGAGAGCTTCTCAGTGGATTGTCTCAGGTGCTTGTGGTATCCCAGCCTGCATTTCAAGGTGAATTTATGTACATTGAAAGTCTGTTAGAAATAGATGATGTCTTGAAAAGCATTTTTAAAGTCTTTCCAAATGACAGTTCAAACAGCCAAAATTGTCATGTGTGTAACTAAAATGATAAATGGATAATATTTTATAGTTGCTTTTCAGCTGTGTTTTTAAAGGAATTTTTGTTTGCCTAAATAGTGCTCTAGACTTTACAAGTTTTTTTTCTTTTGCTGTGCAAGGACAGCATTCCCAAGTTCTTGGATGCTGTGCAGATGTTCTTTCAAGATCTTGCAATTGTTTATTGCTATGAATTATATATTAACAAAACTTGAAGAAAATTTTTCATCTATGGAGTTCAACAACTGAAAGGCAAAAGGTGGACTTTTGAAACAGTTTATTGGAGAACAAAAAATGGAGTGTTTTTCAGGGATCAGTTAATGACTTTAAATATTAAGTATCAGTCCACTTTTACGTAAGAAATTGTTTTATGTGACGTGGAGCTAAGAAAAAACTCGTCATTTTAGTCAAGTACATCTCATGATTAAAAGGTGCATATTGTGAGGACTGGCAAAGCTGTGCAACAAAGACACATAAAAAATATTGACGTGTATGCACTTTGTCTAAAACCATAACACTGTTTCTGGATGATTTCTTAAGGAATTAAGGGCAATACCCAATCTCACTTAGCAAAGAAAGCACAAAGTTGGAGGAGGAAAAAAAAGTATTGAAATGTTGGGTTCAAAAATCTTGAACTTCATTATTGCAGTAAAATAACAGGGTTACTTTGCAAACATATTCTGAAGGAAATACTGTATTTTAAAACTAATAATTTGCTTCTCTATGAGAGTAGTGAGTATTGAAACTAGGGAAGCAAGCACGAGTGTACAGCAGTGTATTTTGTAATATTCTTGCAGAGTTCTAGCATCATCACAGATTGTGGGGTATGCAGCCCATTAACAGGTAGTGCTGCCAAACAGTTGACATTTCTTTACTTCCCAGATTTACATGTTACATCCAGTTAAATTATTTTGAAAGTTACTCATATGTTAACATTACAAAAATTAGCAGCATATTCATCTTCTGGTGATAATGAGTCACAGACAGTGCTAGGCACTTAGCATGAAGAGTGGCTAACATTTTACCAGCAGCAAAGGCCAGTAGCTTGAACTACAGAAACTTAATGAATGAGGAGGAATGGTTCTGTTAAATAGTTGAACTGGGGTAAAATAGCTAAACTAGTTTGACAAGTGTTAGTCCCAAATTGTAGTTAAACTGTGTGCTATTAAATCCACTTTAACAGGAGTTTAAGGTATGTGTTTTATACAACACAATTGAAATCATGGGGTTTTTTTTAGTCTTTTAAATTACCTGTGACAATTTGAACGCTAGAGGCTGTTAGTTACAGTCTCACATGATTAATATACTCTTTTCCTCTAAGTTGTTTCAATTTATTGTTTTTCACCCTATTTCATTGTTTCACTTTTTTGGTGAAATAAAATTAGAACACCTCTGGTCTGGGCTTTCTGTTGTTATTTTCTTTTCCTGTCTGCCAGAGTAAAAGTACTTAGCAAGCAAGATGTTATTTATATATTTTCCTTATTTACAAAGAAAATTTGTAGAACAAGGCACTAGTATAACAAGTAAAATAAAACCTGAGTAAAACCTTTCTTATACAGCAGATGAAATACAGGCCTTATTAATGCTCAAAGAGAAACCATGTCTTCCCTTTTGGCTGTTCCCTAAGTCGCTTCTGTATATTTAGCATTAACAGATTTGGTCTGCAAAAAATTATCAAGAGTTATCAGTTCATTTGACAAATAAAACCCAATTGTACAGGGAATCATAACTTAGGATTCTAATGTATAAAATAGAAATCCTTTTAGTTTATTTTTTAGGATAAATGTTTAATTTACAATAAACCTTGTTCTTTCCAGAGTATCTATTCACTGGGGAAAAGATATATATCTTTGTCTTGTATTTGCTAGTGTGTAATGGACAAGTGTCATATTCTGGTGAACCAAAGACTGTTGATAGGAGCTAGTGAGACTGTTAGAGGAATGTGGGACAGTTTAGCTTTACGTCCACCTGGTTGCTTAAAACTACATTCTCCTGTCTTTATCAGGGTTGTATAACTCCAGTAAATCAAAATTAGATACATAGACGAAAACAGTTTTTCTTGTAGAGATAGGGATAGGAATTCAAATTGCTGGTTTTCAGGCATGTATGTACAATGTGGGCTGCTTTAAAAGCACCTTTTAATGCAGACAGTGGTAAAGTGTCCTTTAGCAGGTCTAACAATCATGGAAGAAGTAACAGGCTGAGAGGGCAGCTCTGTTCTTATCAAGGTGATTTCGCGTTGTGTGTCCTATGATTTGCTCGTTTTGTTATTTTAAGGAAAAAAAGTCAGACGATTGTTACAGTTTTGTGCTGGAGTGCAGCCATGAGTAAATTGGGTAAATATTGTTGTTAACAGTAGATTGGTTTTCATTATTTTAAATCGTGCAAAGCATTTGTTCTTTGTTTAGAGTTATTCCTGATTTTTAAGGCTGTTTGGTTGTTGGGGGTTTTCCAATTATAAGAGTTTTTAAAAACTAGTGTCTTTCTGGTTACTCTTTGTAAGAGGGGAATTATGGCCTCATTGTCACTGGTATTATGGAGATTAATTAACCTTGTCTAGTTATTTTAACAATCTTAATGGTTGCAAAGGCCGGAAGGAAAGATTAGGTCATCAAAATTGACATCCTCTCTTCTGTCATTGGCCCTTATATTTTACCTGCTTATTCCTGGATTGAGCATCTTGTTTGATACAAGCATAGTGTGTAGCTAATGTTCTCTGAGAAGCCATCCTGCCTAATTTTATCCCGTTTTGCTATTTAATCTGCTAAGTTGTCTTGGTTGTTGAAATTTGCTTGTTCTTTTTCATATGAATTGGCCAGGCTGCTGCAGTCTGTGGAGGGCAGTCGTTTCACCTTTTCCCATTAGATTAAAAGCCAGTACTGTTCTTAGTGTGAATGCACTTGCACATGAAGATCTCATCAGCTCTTGATCTTCCTCCCCCTCTCCAGTTCTTTAATTTTCAAGTTTTTCAGAATTATTTTCCAGTATTGCCTTAATTCATGCTGTTTATAGAAGTACATTTGACTTACTGTTAACAGTTAAATGTGCCAAGTTTAGTTACAGGTTTCCAAAATGTTGTACAGTGGGTGTGGGTTGTTACCTGTTTTCAGAGTTGCTTTCAAGGACATGGCTGCTTGCTTCTTAGGTGTGGCTTGGTGTATTAGCTAGACTAAGATCTGTAACGCAGCATTTGTGTGTGATAAAACACATTTTGTTTAAATGCCTCTGGGTAGTCCAGACAACTATATAACTCGTCACATTGTCACTGTTTACTAGTCTGTTATTTTTAAGATTATTAGTAGTAGTATCATCAAGTAGCCTTTTTGTTCAAAGTTTTGTGTGTGAAGGGACTCTTGCAAGTACTAAGCGAAAAATGGGTGCAGAATTTTAAGGCTTAAAGTTAACGGACTTGTGAGAGAGTCCAACTCCTAATAGATTGGATGAGACCAATAAAAGAGGTGTTACAGGAGTTTCAAGTAGTGGGCTTCCTTTCTTGAATGACTGTACCAGTCAAGTGACTTTGAATATTGGCCTCTTATGGAGAGGTATAGATAGCAAAGATGTTAAGCAGATTGCTAATGGGGAAGTGGAAGTTTTCGTGTTTAAGTCAGTTCTCTTTTTGAGCACCTGGAAATCCAGCAGAAGCTAGTGGGCAGATGTGCATATTTAGGCATATATACAAAATCATGCTTTTTGTTTTAATGGCTTATTTCCTTTTGAAATGTTAAGACATAATGTGTATTTGAAGCATTGTCTGTTTGCACAATTGAGGTTGCTAGTAGTGGAAATCATAGGCAGAAGGACCTGTAGTTTCAAGTTCTTTAATTTATTCAGCTATTGTGGACCAACTTTCTGCAAAATATTTACAAAATGCTAGAGAGGGGAGAAAAAAACATATGTTTTTTCTGAGGTATGGCATAGCTTTCATAGTATGCTGAAAAATGCAAAAGGCATCCCAACACATCCTTTGTAAATTCAAGAGCAAAGCTAATGATAATTTATTTAGAAATATAGAAGTTACCTAGGCTGTAGAAGCTTTCTTAGTATGTGGGTTTTTTATTTTTCATTTTATACAACTGGTATTTGTTGAATGTGTAGTTGAATACTTTTATGTGTTCCTTCCTAATAGTGAACGCTCAGAAGAGGGTTCAGCTCTGTCATTTATTTAGCTTGGAGAAAGTTTAAAAGTATTTTTAAATGTCAAATTTGAATTCTACATTGAATTATTTCAATTTCTAATAATGTGGATTTTCTGCTGGAATGGATACAGGATGGAATTGCTAAATCTCTGGCTTAATTTTATTGGCCTGAGCTGTGATTGCAGTTGTGTGTAGAGATTCAGAGTTGTGGAAGTTTTAATACTTTGTAATTCTGATGAAAGTTCCTAAATTAGCAGTTGACTTTTAGTTGCTTCTTTCTTGTACCTTTAAATATAGTACGGTATGTCCAAAGTCTTATACATAAGTAGATGTTTTCTGGACTTTTTGTTCTGTTACACTAAAACCGTGCACTATATGTTTTGGAAATGGATCCAAAAGAATACATACACGCAGTGCAGGTGTGTGGGCACTTCTCTCGTGGATGATCTTGATTACTCTGGTGTTGGTTTCTAGTTCATGTGTAGAAACAAAATGGTCTTTGAGCAAAATAAACAAGGAGGGAAAGTCTGAGATCTCCTCCCATAGAACTACAGAAAGGAAAAACAATCATTAAGCAAAAATGATTTGAAATTACTATTGCTTTAAGAAGAAATCAGTTGTGGACGATGTTCTTTAAAGTTTCATAGTTGTATGACACATTGTAGTAAATATATATATTATATATTGTATAATATATATATATAGCTTTTATATTTTTCCTCAGACAGAGTTACTAATGAGGGTTAGCTTCAGTATTTTAGTTTTCATTTGAAATTATTATATATTAAGTAGGGTAGACACATATAATTCCTTATTTTCCCACTTTTGACTGGTGTCAGCATATGGTATGCATTAAAGATCCAGCACTAGTGCTGGCAGGCAGCTGAGCTTGGTTTTCTGCCACAAGTCACATGTCTTGGACCAGGCGCCTGAAGCCGAAGGCTTTGTCACATGCCGGGGGCTCCCCATCAAGCATCAGCTTCCTCCAGTGGTTACTCTGGAATTGAGTAACACACCCTTATGCGAGCAGTTGTATTAACTGTTTTGGGGATGAACTGGAGTTGTCTTTTTTTCATTCTTTCAGGTTTTGTTCAAGCACAGCAGTAGTCTTCACAATTATTATTTGTGTTTTAGCTAAGGATTTTAACTGCATTAAAATACGAAATGTAATTACAGAAATGAGTTTACAGGGCCTATTTTTACTTCCTTGGTATCTTTTTACACTGGCAAGCTGTAAAATCAGCTGAGTCACTTCATTAGAGTTTAAGGGATTAGCACTGGCAGGAGCTTACTGCTGTAGCTATTTAAGAATTTTGTATCCCTATGGATATTCCTGTTCCTAAAGAGGTGGGTGTGTGTGTAAAGTTTCAGAAGTGTGTCAGTATGCGGAGTTATGCTGATTATAGTGCTGTAAATTCTGTAGTAATATAATTGTATTGACAAATTTTCTTAGCCTTTCTTGACATCAAGATGATTATGATATTTAGAAAATGTTTTTAGGCCAAGTAAATTTTTTGCAGAGGAAGAATGTATATGAAAGAATTTGGGTATCATGCTCTTTAAAATGTAATAAGTAATTTTGATACTGAAAGTATGAATATTATACAGAATTATTCAGAATCAGCGCTTTTTAATATGGTTTAGTTCTTGATGTCAGTACTGGGAACAGAGAATGCTCTATTGCCTTAATCTTAATAGATTAGAATATAAATGGTAAATGTTGATATGGAATAGTACCTATTTTGGACAAACCTGTCTTCCCGCAAGATCTTGGAACTGTGGTGGGTGGAAGACTTGCAAGACAGCAAGTAGCAGAAGCTTTTATCCTGGGAGTACAGGAATGAAGTTGGGTGGACATGGAGACTTAAAGTAATTAGCAAGAGATGTAATGTGTGTTGTAGAGTAACCTCATTAGCTTGAAGTCCTTCTTTCACTAAAGAGTAACACAGAGTAACCTCATTAATTCACTAAGTAGTCCCTAATCACTCTTTTAAAGTACACATTTAGAGTACTTTAGGAAGTGCCCGATTTGATGTTAGTACAGCTCCCTAGAAATGAAAATCTAAAAATATCTTTCATTTTCATATTCATTAGAAGAAGGGGCTAAATAGAAATCTGAACTTTGTAGCTGCTATTTGCCGTTGTTTTCTGATTTGGAAGAATAAAAACTAAGTAGTTTTTTTTCTGTATTAAAGAAAACTCACCACTATTTTTTTGCTTGTTCCACTGCAAAAAAGTTATTGGGAAGAGTGATTCCTCTGCTGCAACTTTAAGGATAAAACCAGTTTTTTTGGTCATAATTAATTTTTTCTTAGATGTATTACTTTTAGTTGATACATGGTCTAGATAAAAGCAAAATCTGAAACTGATGTTGATACTGGGATGATTTAAGTTTAGAATTTATGCACTTAGCTTTTTTCCCCCTCAGTGGTCACTGATGCCTGCAGTAATGAGAGGTTTGTGTGCTTTTCTCTAGGTAATCAAAAGCATCATCTGTCAGTAGATGGAAGTGTACTAAAAGCTGAACATGGGTTGCTGTCATGTCACATCAGTTCATTCAGTGCTGTAGTTCTACCCTCAGCCTCCCTGCTGTCTCAGGAAGTTTTGGCAGCCTTGTTTCTCCCATGTAGACTGTTTTCTAAAAGGGATCCCATGTGCAGCCCCTGTCCGTGGTGCAGACGCTCCTTCAGTGCTTTGCTACCTGACAAATTCCATTTCAATTCGGAGCATAGTCTTAGTTGGAATAACACTAAGGTCTGTATTAGTAATGGGCCCTCATCTTCCACAGAAAGTATTTGAGGCAGTTTTTGCTGCCTTTGATCTATTTTGGCTTGCCTAAGGAAGCCACTAAGGATTTACCTTGGAATTATATTGTTTAAGTAATGCATATGTAACATGACTTGTTTGACTCACTGTTTGTTTCTTGATGGTGTTGACTATTTGCTTGCTTGTTGCTTCATTAAAAAGAGAGGCTGGTCCTCAGAAAGTGCCCTGCTTGGGACCTGTTTGCTAGAATTGCTTCCAGGTGAGCGGTGGATTTCTCTTCCCTATGCTGCCTTTGCTTAGTGCTGTAGTGCTTTTCCTTGGGACTGGATCAAGTGAAGACTCAAGGACTACTCTAAAAGCCACTTTGCACAATTTTGAAACATAAAGATCATCCACTGAGTAAGGGCAATGCTTTCCCTTTTTTTTTGGTTTTTTTTGTGGTCAAGTGCCAGCACACAGAAACCCCCAGTGGAGCTGTGTGAACAGAAGGGAGCGTGTACTTTGGGCATTTACTATATGGCTGGGATGGTGTTATATCCAGTCTCTCATTGTGGGCCTGTGTTCCCACCTACCCATTCTAGACCTTTTTGTGGCACTACTCACAACTGCATGTTCTTGTCCCTGAGACAATGTATAGCAGATGCTCAGAGTTTCAACCATGAGAGACCCATGTCATAGTTTAGTGTGGATTTGGGGATTAAAGGGTGATCTCTGTAAAGCTGACCTGTGTACTTTTGTTTGTATACAATTGTTGATAGAAAAGTTACATACAGCATAATGACTGAAGTCCTTCAAAATGACAGCTGTGTATGAATAATTATGCTGTAATTATTCTAGCCACCTGTTTGAGAAGACCATGGCTGGAGCAGTGGGGACGTGTTTGTGCACCCGGCTTCTCTGCTGTTGCAGACTGAACCATTGATCTTGATTGTGTGAATGACAGAACTGATCCTTTCTGGTCTCTTGTTGACAGGGACATTAGAGACTGATAAGGCCTGAGTGGACTTCAGCAGGCAAAAAGAATCTGAGTTTGTCTGTATGGTATGTGTAGTTTGTGTATCTCCAGAGAAGGAGGCTCCACAAGCTCTCTGTAGTTGCCAAACCATTCTCAAAGATACTTGAAAAGTCATGGCAGTCAGATGAAGTCCGAAGTTACTGGGAAAAGGGAAATGTACCCATCTTTAAAAAGGGTAGAAAGGAGGACCTTAGGAACTACTGACCTCCCAGCCTTGCCTTTGTGCATGGGAAGACCATGGAACAAATCCTCCTAGAAACTCTGGAAGACGGGGAGGTGATTCGAGACAGTCTGCACGGCTTCACCAACAGCAAGTCCTGCCTGACCAACCCAGTGGCCTTCTATGATGGAGCGGCTGCATCAGTGGACAAGGGAAGACTACAGATGTCATTTATCTAAACTTCTGTAATGCCTTTCACACGGTCCCTCCCAACATCCTTCTCTCTAAATGGACCAAATATCTTTGCAAAGAATGTATCTTCAGTTATTACAGAACCAAGGTCAAAGTTTTTTGTAATATGGAGCTCCTGGAGTGAGTCCAGCGAAGGGCTGTGAAGATGATTTAGGGGACCAGAGTGTGTCACTTATGAGGAAAGGCTGGGGGAGTTGGGCCTGCTTGGAAGAGAAGACTGAGAGGGGTCCTCATCAGTGTCTATGAGTATCTGAAGGGAAGGCACCAAGATGGTGAAGCAGGCTCCTCTTGGTGGTGCCAAGCTATTGCTTGGACAAGAGGCAATGGACAGAAACTGATCCACAGGAAGTTCCTGAGTATATGGAGGAACATCTTTACTGTGTGGGTGACTGAGCACTGGAACAGATTGCCCAGAGAGGTTGTGGAGTCTTTGTCACTGGACATATTAAAAACACACCTAGCCAAAATCCTGCGTAGTGTGCTCTGTGGGGACCCTGCTCAAGCAGGGTTGGACTAAATTACCCCCAGTAGTCCCTTCCAACCTTACCCATTCTTTGAGAAGACAATGCAGTGAGAAGTTCAGAGCTGGCGATGAGTGAGGCTCAGTCACGATCCTTTGTGTGTAATGACCACAAAGTTGCAATAAGTTAAGGTGGAAAGATGACAATATTTAAAACTCGGAGAGTATGTGTGTGAATGTATTCCTGCCTGCTTATTTATATGGTACTTGTAAAGGCCAGTCAATTACATTTGTCCCCAGGAAGCTCCTGCTACTGGATTGTTTCACTTAGTTCAGTAGAGAAATTTATCTCATTTATAACAACCTGCACAACTGGAATACTGTTAAAATTCTAGGAAATCTTTTATGTATACTAAGATTTTTTTTTTTTGGTCTTCTCTCAAACTCTTGATGCCTACAAAGTGAAAGATTGTCTGAAGGGGCTTGGGTCTGGCCTCTTGAAGATGTATTTCAGAATTGCTTACAAATACAGCTCAGTAGTTTTATTTTCATAGAATTGTAAAAGGTCTGTAGCTATCCAGAAAAGCTGTTATTATTTATGAGTAGTGAAAAAACTGGCATAGCAAACTTTTTTTTTCTGCTGATACCAGTGCAGGTTTGAAATGTTAAAGAACTGTGCTGCTGAGAACGAAGTATCACAATGTCTTGGCCTGAAATAAGATGTTTCTACACCAATGCACGCCGCATGAGGAACAAACAAGAGGAGCTTGAAACTTTGGCCCAGTCCCAGAGATTGGACATCACTGACTTAAGTGAAACCTGTTGGGATAAGACCTGTGACTGGAGTGCCCTGTTGGATGGTTACAGGCTCTTCAGGAGGCATAGGCAGGGCAGAAGAGGTGGCACTGTATGTATTGGAAGGGTTAGAATGTGTGGAACTCACATTTGGCAATGGCACAGTCAAGAGCCTCTGGGTGAGAATCAAGGGGCAAACAAATAATGTGGATGTCATTGTGGGAGTCTGCTATAGACCTCAAAGACAGGACGATGACACCAATGAATTATTCTTTGAGCAACTAAGGGACAATTCCAAGTCAACTGCCCTTGTCCTTATAGGGCACAGAAATTAACTGGGAGCATCACACAGCTGGTACAACCCAGGCTAGAAGATTGCTAAAACACCTGGATGACAACTTTATGGAACAGGTCCTTTATAAAATGCTTCTGCTAATCTTTTAGGTGGTATAGTCTAGCTCTTACCTTTCTAATTAGTACAACTGGAACCCCCAAAATATACAAAAAAAACCCCAAAGACAGACTGTTAAAAGAAACGAACATCAAGTACATAGAGGTTGAGGGAGCTTGAAAGAATTTTCCCTGAAAGGTCTTGTTAAAATTAAATCAGTTGCTGTTTTTAGAAACGATGAATGTTTTTTCAGAACAAGTGAAGTTCTTAATATTGCTGGTTTTATAGGAATTCAATGTGCATTACGGTAGTCTACAAAGTTAGCTAAGTCTGGGTGGCTTTTTATTTTGAGAGCCAAGCAATTCCCACAGGTTAAGTGTGTGACAAGTTCTACAGTTTCTTCCTGAAACGTTATGATAAAACTTAATTTCCTTATTGGAGGACTGGAAATCATTCCTCCAAGTCAGAAAACACATGTCCTGACAGCAAGTGGAGGTTGTTATTTACCTCCTGATTGAAAAAGTGTGGTCTCTGATTAATATAGCTAGAGGTTCTGGCA
This sequence comes from Oxyruncus cristatus, assembly GCA_013399855.1. Taxonomy (NCBI): domain Eukaryota; kingdom Metazoa; phylum Chordata; class Aves; order Passeriformes; family Cotingidae; genus Oxyruncus; species Oxyruncus cristatus. The sequence continues at coordinate 117,095 of VXAY01001093.1, forward strand.
AAAAAAAAAAAAAGTAATTTAAAAAACTCCCAAACCCTTAGGTTTTTGCTAGAGAGCTGTACTGCTGATACAGTGCACTGGCATTTGTGTGCTGACAAAGAATTCAATAAAAATGAATTGGTCTTATTAACTTTGTATTTTTGCTGTGCCTGCTGGGTAATTGGCTGTGGTGGATAGGTGTTTCAAGGACAGGAACAGATTTCTTCCAAATTTTTAAATTTCCATTTTCAAAAAATATAGCCAAGTTGCGTTTGAGCTGTGTCTCTTTATAAACTGTTAAATCATAGGAAAAAAAAAGTAAATTTTAGATTTGCTAAGTATGGCTTGGACTCTGCTACTGTCTTTGGCCATCTAAGAGAAGTGGTTTACTACTCTTGATAGAACTAAAATGGCGACAGTGGAGCTCCCTACTTTTCACCTGGTTATACATGTGTGGGTTTGGGTTGTTTGGGGCTTTTTAAGATTTGTGTTTATTGGATTTTTTTTTTCTCCCTTGCAACATAGTGTTGGAAGAACACTGTTCATAGCAATGTTTTAGTGTTCTGTTGGGGGTTGCATAAAATTCAATATAAAAGATCCAGCACCAAAACACTTGAACAGGTAGCATTGTCCACTTTCAATTTTGTGAGCTGAAATGCTTCTTGTGTCATTGTATGGTAGTCATCTAATAATGAGTACAAATTTCAGACTTTTTTTCCCCAGTGAATAATGCCTTTAAAATGTAAATTTACTGTATAAACTTCTCTTAAAGAAGTACAGTTAAGTAGCAGATTTTTTAAGAACAACAGACAGTATAGGTTGGATAGGCTAATACAAGTTTTAGTTGCATGATTTGACTTTATTGAAGCTTCACTTATTAATTTGTCATTAAGGATCATTGGGTAATGTACTTATTTGTCAGGCAGTATTATTAATTACTTCATAAAGCATGGGCAGATGTTCAAGGAAGCTATTAGCATTTTGCTGTCCCAGGATTTGGTGCCTTTTATGAGTCATTGCATACCAGATGGGATACTGAATGACCTCTGAGTCTTCAGAATGATTCATCAACAAGTACTTCACCTGTCCTCCAGACCAAAAAACATTTCATTCTTTCTTTTTCTGATTTAGAAAAGTTTTAGGCTGTCATTTGAAAACCAAAGCCTTACTTGAAGGAAAAGTTGCAATATTTGCTTCTTGTAGATTTAGTCTGGTCTCCTGCATCTAGGGTTGAGGTATTGGTTATTTTGACTAGTGTCAAAATTCCCTTCACTTAAATCCCCCACCATCACCCTGGAAGTCTTTCACCACTGCAGTGAGCCATCATTATGTTGTTATTTATAGCTAAGTAAATACGCTATTGGAAGATAAACTGAGTTAAAGTATAGGTCTGTGTCTTAGAACTTTTGATCCAAATCAGTCTTAACCACAGCTGTGAAAAGTAATTAGTTTATATTCTGTTATGTCAGAGGGCTAGAAGGACCATTGCAGCTTGCTTATTTTGTTTTGAAGTTGTGGGGATGTTGTTCAACATACAGACTTAGAATAAAAAGGAGAGCCAGAGGCTACCGAGGCAATGGATATGGAGAGCAAATGCAATAGAAACAAGCTAAATTAATTAAATATGTTCTCAGTATGATTAAGGGGGAAAAAATGAGGCAGGGGTGGGGAAGGAGACTGAAATAGGATAAAAAGACAAGGGAAATAACGTAGAGGAGAAGGACCACTCAGAGTTAAATTGCTTAGCAAAACCAAAATCTGTAGTCTTTGTATAAACATAAAATTTCAAGTAGCTATTAATCATCATGAACCTTGAAGCTCTATTAAAGAAAAAAATGTATTCTCTTTGGTGATGTGAGGTTAATTCCTACAATAAATTCCCAAGAAGATATTTTTTTTCCTGTAAGATTGTAAAATTTGAAGAGTATTTTTTTTCTGCTGGCATCTTGCCCCAACACAACATCTTTTCAGATTACCGATTTGAATTTTCGTGTCTGCTTGTGAGATGTGGTGTTCTAGAGGAATGCCCTGAACCAACTATAAGCTAGTTGAGCAAATCATGTGTGCATGGAAAGCATTAATGTGCTAATGTGAAAGTGTGTGAAATTACTTAATGTAGAGAAACTGGCACAACGTAATAATGAGTTGTGGTTTTATTCCTGCAGATGCCCTCCTCGAACTTTTTTGCCAGCACTGTGCAAAATTTTTCTTGATGAAAGTGCTCCAGACAATGTATTGGAAGTAACAGCCCGTGCCATAACGTATTATCTGGATGTATCGGCTGAATGCACCCGTAGGATCGTGGGAGTGGATGGAGCTATCAAGGCACTTTGTAATCGTTTAGTAGTTGTTGAACTTAACAACAGAACGAGCAGAGATTTGGCTGAGCAGTGTGTGAAGGTACGTATACTTAAGAACCTCTTGTTTTTAAGAAGGAACTGGAGCTATTGAAAAAGAAACAATATTACAAGGAAGTTTTCCTATTTATCTTTTATGACTAGAACACTAATAGAATGCTAAGGGCTTCTTAGGGAATGAAGAATGGCTCCAGGTTCAGATAAATTACCTATTGCAAAAAAATTGTCTGCTTCCTCTTCAATAGCACTAGACACAGCTTCCCTGCACCCTCGTGAAGTTTTCTGAAAAATTCACAAGGGCTTTAAAATCTCTCATTTAAAGTGTAACTGATGGCCACGTGGTAGCATATACTTGGAGTCCTTGATTAGCATGGCATCAGAATTTATGCAGGTATTTCCGATTTACTAGTTCAGTCTACTTGGAAGTGCATCACTGGAGTAACGGTGCTCTTGGAAGTTTTAGAGCTCTCAGTTGTGTGTTATCCCAAGACTTAATTCTCCCAGGATAAGATACTGTTATCTAACTATCTTCATGAACACTTGTTATGACCAGGCCATTGGGGGATGTTCTTGAATTCACTCCTGTATTTTTGAAGAAAGCTCTAACTACTAACTACTAGAGTACTGGAGACTTTGGCTGCTTCTGGGCGTTGAGGAAGAAAGGGGTTTTTATTTTTACCTGTTTCATTTTCTTAACCAGTTCTGTAGATGCATATAAACATCTGACTGTGGATATAAATGACTTTTTATATGTGCTTCATTCAAATTAAATTTCATTTTGTCGTAGGTGTTAGAATTAATCTGTACACGTGAGTCAGGAGCTGTGTTTGAAGCTGGAGGGTTGAATTGTGTTCTGACATTCATTCGTGACAGTGGACACCTTGTTCATAAAGATACTTTGCATTCAGCTATGGCTGTAGTATCCAGACTCTGTGGCAAAATGGAGCCTCAGGATTCTTCATTAGAGATCTGTGTGGAATCACTGTCTAGTTTATTAAAACATGAAGATCATCAGGTAATGTTGGCTCAATGTGCTGTGAATTTAACTTTCATTATGTTTAATAAGTGGATGACTAGGTAACTTATTTACCCTCCCCAACTGTATGTCTACATAGTTGTTATATAGGGATATTACGATAGTTTCCTTTATAGTTGTTATGATGAGAGGATAAAAATACTGCTTAGTGTTTGACTACAAGCACTATTGTTTGAATACAATCTTATTTAGCCTCTGAAAACTTTACTGAAAAATATCTTGTAACTTCAGTGCATTTTGAGATACTTTCTAAAGTAATTATTGTTGTAGATCTGCACCTCAATCACTACTCAGTTTGGCATAAGTAAGAGACAAAGATCAAGTTGGTTCATTTTTTTTTGCCAGACTAAGAGAAGCAATGAACTGTTTCCCAGTTTATAAGGTGTTTGAAAAAAGCAGTTGCTGGGGCTGTTGGAGATGTGAATGAGAGTTCAGATCAACTTAGCTGTTCAGCAATTAAGCTTAAAGATAAGGGCTTAAGACTGGAGTAACCCAGATGATAAGTAAATCTGTACTGGTATCCTTGAGAAACGTCTTAAGCATGAAACAAGCCTCAGAATTACAGTGGATGTTGATGTGTGTTACGGATTTTCCGGTAATATCCCTTATAAAGTTTTGTTGCTCCCCACCTTATCCTTTTACACTCTTGGGTTTGGTCACTTCTTGTGTGGGCTGCCAGTTAGTAACATAGCTTGAGGGAGGAGTTCAGACCAGATCAGTGTGGCCCCAAGAACAGCTTATCTGTAACTTTTTTTTTAACCTTTCTGCTCAACTTGCAATATGGGAGAAGAAATGTAAATACTTTCTGTATTATAAGCTGTATAAATACAGCTGTTATGGTAAAGATCTATAAAGTATATACAAATTACATAAGAGTTGGTGGAATTGTTTATGTGTACCATCAAAGACCTGGAGCAAAATGCCAGAGGACATGAGAAGTGACCATCACAAGTTAAAGAAAAAAATCCCTTGCAAAAGAGATAAATCAGAATGCTTGGCATGTACAGGCTGTGCCAGAAGTTTGCAAACTTAATGGAGATTTAAATTTTTGTCTTCGTGAAGTCTGGCTAATACTCTAATCATGTTCTGTGTGTTGATGAGCAACTGTCTTTAAGCTCTTGGTATGTGATAGCTGACAATCATTTTGAAAATGGACTGCGCTATGAGTTGACATTTTAGGGAGTAAGAACTGTAGTAATTTAGAGTTTGGTAGAGAATAGGTATTGTGGGGTTTGTTTTTTTTTTTACCCTTTCTTGACATCAGTCTGGTTGGAGACTACAGATCTTTGAAGGGAAATGTGCCTGAAGCAGCTTATCTTGATATGCCTATGCAAACCTGATCTGAAAGATGGAGACCCTTTTAGTGCACAGATGAGAGACATAAAGGCAAAACCTTCCTTTCTTTTTAATGTTGACATGAAAAGATGTTGGCTGCTTTCCTGGGCAGTTGGCCAGCAACTTTTTGTTGAATTGTTAAGAGGATCATCATTAACCCTTACTTCCACAGTGTCACTGTTTGCTTTTTTGGATTTTTTTTCCCTTTAGTGACAAACCTAAATTTGGGAATTTACATTTTATTGTCACAAAGGTGCTTGCATGTCCTTGGATCATGTGCTCAGTGGGCAATCTTGAGTTTTCTAAAATTTGCTTTTCCCAGTTTGTCCTATTTTTAGGCTTGGCCCAATTTAAAAATTTCTTGTGCTTAAGAGAAATATCTAGACCTTAGAATACAACTTTAACTATCAAGCTTCACTGTCAATTTAATACTTTAGGAGTTCTTAGTCAGTGCATCATTTAATAGCTTATTTGATACCATTTCTTTTGATAGAAAGAACCAAATTATTATAACATTGTAATATTAGCAGAATGTTAATTAAAAATGTAAAAATACAACATATTGGAATATTTGGTATTCTTTAAATATAGAAGATAAAACTGCAAGAAATTTGTCGTCATTATTCCTTGAGGAACAAATTTCAAATTTGGTAAATGTAGGAAAGCTAGGAAGTAAGTCCTCGTAGAGCAGTTTCTTGGTATTTTGGTTTTTTTTGTTGTGTATTTAATTTTTATTATTAGAAGGCTACTTTAACAGTTTCTAACATCAGAAAAACCAGAAGGTTAAGTGTGCTTTTTCAATACCCAGCTGTGAGTTGGTTTTGGTTCTTTTTCAGACTGTATGGTCAGAATGGACAGTTGCCAGTGGGGATTATAAATAGCTGTAACAAGAAGATCTGTAACTAAAAATGTTTTGAAAAGTGCTTCCAATATGTATTAATTTGGCAATTTCATTATTAAATGTGTTTTTCTAGATTGAGCAAAACCCCAAATCATACCGTTGAAGAAATGGTCATAATGCTGAACTTCAGAAATAGTTTCCTTGATTTTATATATCGATTTATGTATTGTTGACAGAGATAAGGAGGGGAAGAAACACAGCAAAAATAGTCTTTCAGTGATCAGTTCAGAGCACTGTTGAGTTCCAACTCTGAGTTTCTGGCTTGAAAAGCCTATTTCCTCCTTTCACTGACTTTGAAGGGAACCTGGGGAAATTAAGTTCTTCTGTGTGTCCTGTATTCTTGCAGATATCCCCTTAGCATCTTCTCATCTTAAGTAAGAGATATTTCATAATTTCTCTTGCACTTCTTTCTTAGGTTTCAGATGGAGCTCTGAGGTGCTTTGCTTCATTAGCTGACAGGTTCACACGGCGTGGAGTTGACCCAGCCCCGTTAGCTAAGCACGGATTAACTGAGGAGTTGTTATCTCGCATGGCAGCTGCGGGTGGGACAGCATCAGGACCATCTTCAGCTTGCAAACCTGGACGGAGTAGTGCTGGTGCACCACCAACAGCTGCAGACTCTAAATTAAGTAATCAGGTGTCAACTATTGTAAGCCTGTTGTCAACCCTGTGTAGAGGCTCTCCAGTAGTAACACATGTAAGAAATCCTTTTATGCTACAGCTTTTTGTTCTCTTAGGGCTTTTCCCTCTGTGTACTTTAATGTATAAAAGATTTATGTTGCTATTTTATATATTTATAAATTGTATTCTTACAGATATACATGCACACACACATGCACATTTATTTATTTATAAAGAGGGGGAAAAAAGGAAACATTTCATATGGAAATGAAACCCAATTCTGATAGTATCTTCTAAAGCCCTGTATATTTTTTATTGTTCAGACTTTTAATTATTTCCAGGATCTTCTAAGATCTGAACTTCCAGATTCTATAGAAAGTGCGTTGCAGGGTGATGAGAGATGTGTACTGGATACCATGCGGTTAGTAGATCTTCTTTTGGTGCTACTGTTCGAAGGGAGAAAAGCCCTGCCAAAATCCAGTGCTGGATCTACAGGCAGAATCCCAGGACTGCGAAGACTGGATAGTTCTGGGGAACGTTCTCATCGGCAGCTGATAGATTGCATCCGCAGTAAGGATACTGATGCACTGATAGATGCTATTGACACAGGAGGTAAGCGAAAAATACTCTGAAAAAGAAAATGAGATGCTTGGTTTATCTCTTGTTTTTTATATAATCTGCAGTGTCACAACAAATGCTTAGTTAGTACTTTGAGAATCTTTATATATGAGTTCACTTATTTTGTTAAATACTTAACAGGTCCTGTTAGTATAATTCTTGTGCCAACTTTTTTTTACACGAATTAAGGGCATAAATGCGTCTCTAGAATTATTGAGGATGCTTAATTTTTTTAAGACCTGCTTTTTATTTAAAGAACAGTGTTGAAGTTTAGTTTATAATTCTGGGAACTTTAACTGTTTATTTAATTGTATCTTTCAGCTTTTGAAGTAAATTTTATGGATGATGTAGGACAAACTCTTTTAAATTGGGCCTCAGCTTTTGGAACTCAGGAAATGGTAAATTAGGTTTATAGACTCTTAAAAAATTATGTTATCTATGTGAAGAAAGGAAAAAAACTAGTTTCCTTTTTCTTGTTTAACAGGTAGAATTTCTCTGTGAGAGAGGTGCTGATGTTAACAGAGGTCAGAGGTCATCCTCATTACATTACGCAGCATGTTTTGGAAGACCTCAGGTAGCAAAGGTATGATTTAAATTGACACTTAGGAAGCCTTACATATTGACTTTTCATCTTTGTCTGCACAAAATGTCTTCAATACATTGGACACATGCACAGTCAAGTATTTACATGTTCTTTATGATTTTTCATCGTGACAGGGCACTAATGAATAAAAGTAGTTTTATATTAGCTTTACGAATACAAAAAGCGCGGAGTGCTCCAACTTCGCTTACAAGCATGAGAAGAGTGTAGGAAAGATGTATGAAAAACACATTTGCTAGTTTGGAAGAAGAAATCTTAATGTTTTATTCATACATGAAAATATTTGTTTTCAGACACTCTTACGACATGGTGCAAACCCTGATTTGAGAGATGAAGATGGGAAAACCCCTTTGGACAAAGCTCGTGAAAGGGGACACAGTGAAGTCGTAGCTATTCTTCAATCTCCAGGTAAGAGCAGTTTTTATTTCCATACCCTTGCTATAGTAGAAATGCTGATATATGTTAAGTATCACAGTTATTGGAATTTTACTCTACTAAGGTTATTTTAAAAAAAGTATTTTGTGACCAACCTTCCTTAACCCGTGAAGTCCGTATAAAAATTGTAGTGTTTTTAGGTGGTTTTAAGGGAGGGGGAATTACTGAAGAAATGACTGACTGGCCAGGAGCATTGACAGCGGTCCTGTTCTTGAGCTGTGGAATGGGGCTAGACTGGGATTTTGCAGTGGATTCAAAGGTGTCTGCCTTGGTAGCTCCTGTGGCATCCTTTCTTTGTACATGAGAACAGCAGTTTATCTGTTTGTTGGGTGCTATCAAATAGTTTTATTCAAGAAGTTGTGCATGTGTAAATTTTATATTTCTTGGGGTGCATATTCCTGTTCAGGTACTTAGGTGTTGTAAAGAAAACCTGTATGTTTATTTAAAGGGCTTTTTGTTTGGTTTGTTGATTTTTTTGCCACTGAATCTTTTGGGGAAAAATATTTTCCAGGGGATTGGATGTGTCCTGTTAACAAAGGGGATGAGAAGAAAAGGAAAGATGCAAACAAGGATGAGGAAGAATGTAATGAACCCAAAGGAGATCCAGAAATGGCACCCATATACTTGAAAAGGCTATTGCCTGTGTTTGCACAAACATTTCAACAAACTATGTTGCCTTCAATAAGGTAATACTGTCATCATAGACAATTTCGTAATACAATCTTAAAACAGCCAAGGTGGATCTACAAGTTCAAGTAATGCGAATAACAATCATATTTCTTTTTGATTGAAGTGGTTGTGTGAAAAGTGTTGCATGACTGATTTTTACGTAGTGTTTTAAGTAGCATTTTTTCCTTTCTGGGGAAGTGATGTCTTGGAAAAAATATGGTTAGTCAGTCAGAAGTGGGAGAGCAAAGCATACTCTTGACTATAGTAGCATGATGAAAGAATGCTATGTTCATCCAGTACATTGTATACACTGCATATATGATTTGGTTACAACTCTTTGTAGCCACTGTAATGAAAGTAGTAATTTAGTAGAGGAAAACTGATGAAGTGATATCAAGATACATTCATTGGAAAATCAGCAAGCCTGGAAAAAGCTGTTTTAGAAGACTAACAGCTTATCAACTGCAGAAAATGCTTCTTGCTGAAAGAATTACAAGAGTGTAATCTAATTTGCTACTTAAAAAAGGAATGCTGTGGGTGGCATAGTGGTTGTGAAAAATTGAATCTGACCATAACTTCTCAACCTTTTACACTACAAATATGACATTTATTCCAATCACTTACATGTGTTTCCAGTGTTTATAGGTACTTTGATGGGTGAAAATGCAAGATAAAAAGGACCTCTAGTGGGAAGAGACTCAATATGAGCTGGTGATAGAAAGCTTAAACTTGTTCCTTTTAAATGAATGAGATAAGAAACTGTGTTAACTATCTATGTATGATTAACTGTTGTTGCAGATTATGGAAAGAAGTAGTTGGCTCTCTAGTCTAAAGTTTAGTTTATAAATCAGATAAATTATGTTTTTAGAAGTCAGTCAAATAATACCCTATGGGAGTGATTAGCTTTGACATTAATTATGATTTTAGTGTGGAGAGCTGCATGATCTAATAGTAATTTTAGACTTTAAAACTCTAGGGATCTTGAAACATGGGAAGTATATGACTAAAACAAAAGGTTGGATACCTGTGAGGGGGACAAATTGTGCAGAAGTGAATTGCTAGCACTAAGAGTGGATAAAGAAAAAACGTAGAATAGGTTTATTTAACAAAAGGTTGAGGAGATTAAAATAAATTATTAGACTGATAGCACTGTACAATCCAAAAAGATCAGAGGTACTTTATTCTTAGAGATAATCTAGGACTTATTAACAACAACTAATTTTGGTTCCAATAACGAGCTGAAACAAGTTATTTTTTTTGTTTCTAAAGAATGCATAAATATAGTGCAAAAGTAGTTTTATCTTGAACTTTACTGCTGATTTGATTACTGCTTGTTTAAGCATTGTTAGAAATTTTTTTTGTTAAACTTTTTTTTTTTTCTTTTCTCCTAAAGGAAAGCAAGTCTTGCCCTCATTAGAAAAATGATACATTTTTGTTCTGAGGCACTGCTGAAAGAGGTTTGTGACTCTGATGCTGGCCACAATCTGCCCACAATACTGGTTGAGATAACAGCTACAGTGCTTGATCAAGAGGTAGGAAGAAAGAAAATGTTATCCATTAATGAAACCAGTGCAAAAAAGGGGATGTTGATTCCATGTACTTGTTAACAACTAACCGTAAAACTTTTATACCATCCATCTGTGACCATGTGTGAAGTTCAGCATGTAAAGATATCTTTAAGTAATTGTTATTTTCTTTTCATCCCAATGTATTACAGGATGATGATGATGGCCATTTGTTAGCCTTGCAAATCATAAGGGATTTAGTGGATAAAGGTGGTGATCTTTTTCTAGACCAACTGGCTAGACTTGGTGTAATTAGTAAAGTGTCAACTTTGGCGGGGCCATCATCTGATGATGAAAATGAAGAGGAGTCTAAACCTGAGAAGGTAAGTGTATGGAATTGATAGCTTTATTTGTTACTGTAAAATCAACACTTCTGATAAAATTTTCACTGTTATGAAAATGTCCTGGGCAAGGTAGGTAGGATATTAAAATTAATGCTTATGGTAGTTTTAATTGCTTTTGTTGTTTTTGTCTCTACCTTCATTTTCTGTTAGCACATTATTACCTGCTGAGTTTTCCTATCCATATTTATTTATGGTCAAGTTGATTGACACTTGATTTTTTTTTCCTAGTATTTTGAAAGTGACTGCTAAATGAAATGAATCCTTCCTGAAGTGTATTCATGTCAGAAGTTTATGCACCAAATAATTGCAGATGTTTTAAATGTTATGGGATATAATAAACATTTAAAAAAGAAAATAATTGTTTGCTTAATGAAAGTCGTAAGTGTATATTGAAGTTACTTGTCCATGTCCAACAGTCTTATTGCCACTCAAATGAACTGAATGTATCACAGACCTCTTCTGTTATCAATTCAATTAAATTTATAGTTAAACCTTAAGTGTAGAGTTAAGCTCTTTTACTGTGGGTTTTGGGTTATTTGATGTTTGTTTGGGTTGATGTTTTTTTAAGTGTTTAGATGTTAAAATGTCATCTGGACATGGTTCTGAGCAACTGGTCCTATGTGACCCTGCCTGAGCAGGGGTTTGGACTAGATGGCCTCCAGAGGTCCCTGCCAACCTCAACCATTTTGGGATTCTTTCCTCACAATTCAAGTTTTGAACAGAAGTGGATGTCACAGTCAATGGACTGTTGTTACTGTTGTATGTGACAGGAAACTTCCTAAGTATCTTATTCTTTTAAAGAATGCTTTTAAGGATACATTTTACAGACAGAAATAGCATAGTTCCTGTACTTTGGTTTGAGTAATTCTTCTCTTAAAGTCTTTTAAAAAGTCTTTTTGTGTTGGTTTTCTGTTGGTTTGGGGTTTTGTTTTGCATTTCTGTAATGGATTGCGGGTTTTGTTTCTTTGCTGTTGTTGATAAATACAAATTTATTACAGGAGGATGAACCACAGGAGGATGCTAAAGAACTGCAACAGGGTAAACCATACCACTGGAGAGACTGGTCAATCATTAGGGGAAGGGACTGCCTGTATATCTGGAGTGATGCTGCAGCTCTGGAGCTATCTAATGGTAGTAATGGATGGTTCAGATTTATCTTGGATGGCAAGCTGGCCACGATGTATTCCAGTGGGAGCCCTGAAGGAGGATCCGATAGTTCAGGTAGTTTTTTTACAATACAAGTCCAGGTTAAGTTTTGAGACTGTTGTATTTGTTTATATAATTTGATTTGAGCTATTTTGTTTTGCAGGAATTGGCTTACTAAATAGTAAAGGATGTAAACAGGTGGAAGGTGGTCAGTTAATTGTGATGCTTTTTATCAAAGAGCATGTGACCATAACTTGACTTCCTTGGTGAATTGTGTTAAGTGAACATCTTGCCAGTAAAAGTGTATTAACTTTTTGTTTTGATTCTTCTCCATGCGTACCTAATTTTTTTCACCCCAGTCATTAAAAGCACTCTGTAGTGACCATCCCAGGAAAAGCAGGTTGAAATGGTGACTTGTTGTTTGCTTCTAGCTAGCAGAATGGAATTGCATGTGTTTGAAGACAAAGTAATGGAACGTTTCTCATCAAGATTGGGAAACAAATTACAATGTCTTAATTGTTTGTTGGAGAGAGGATAAGGGAACAGACCTTATGCAGTGGCAATGCACAGCTGTTTCTAATTTTCTGTACAGAATACACAACTTGTTCTGGATGCCGAAACAACCCTCCTTTTGTTGTTTCATGTTTTTTGCAGCAGTTCATGCATTTATGAACCTGCAGACATAAAATGCTTTGCAGTATTACTATGTTTTCCACAAGCCATGGAGGGAAATAACAGAACATACTATGATTCAGGATGAAAATAAAGTGTTAATGACTTTATGCATCGATTTTGGTGCAAGGAAACAAAATACAATATACTGTGTTTCTGATTATAATTCAACTAGAAGCCACTTATAGATTTATTTTATTTTTTGGTCAGACAATGTATCTTTGCATTCTTTTTGATAAGGATGATACCTTAAGAGGTAAACAATTCCTGGGTTGAGATACTTGTTTATCACACAATACAATTTTAACAAGAGGGTAGTGTTTGAAATTCTCTTAGCCCCTGGATGCCAACTGTCTTTTTTTCCTTCCAAATGGTGTGGGCAAGAGGCTAAGGCTTTATTCTATCTGTACAAGATGAGTGGAATGGGGACACGTCAGAGTTTTGGAATTTGGAGTGAAGAGAATTTAAAAGAAGTCAGATTGAGAATTTAAGAAGAACCTCTTTAAATCAGTCTTTTAAAAAAGATTGAATAAATCCCAAGTTTCTTAACAAGATACTTAGCACAGATATTGTGGAGGGAAAGGAGCTAAAATTAGGATTAAATGAGGCTTCATGCAATATGTTGTCAAATAGACATCTACTAAGAGTGCTGGTGTTGCAGTGTCATTTGCCTGAACTTTAACCATGAGCTCTAAGCATGTGCAGCAGCCTTTTTTACTGAAGAAATTAATATTTATTAACTACAATGACTACAGTACAGTATAGGCTCAGATAGTATCTTTAAGTCCTGAACTGTACTATATGTTCTGCTGTTCTAAATCATTACTGATTAATCTCATGGTATACTTTTTAGTAACTTCACAACTGGCAAGAATATAGTGGGTTGAGTAGTGAAATCTGTTAGTGTGTATTGCATGATGAAAGTTGAGGTGGGTGGGGAAATACATGTATACATACTGTAGACATTTTTGGAAGGTCTGTACTCACCCCTCTCCACATTAACTCTATACTTGTTTGAATTTTTAGAAAAAAATAAAAGTTCAATGCAAAAGTTGAAATTTAATGGTAATTCTGAAGCTTTAAGTGAGACTCAAAATTCTGTCCAAGGGTACCTGAAATTATTCCCAACCATGTATAAACATAGTACTTTCAGTGCAGCATGCTATACAATAAATTTATTAAAGTGTAATTATGGAAATTTTAAACTAATTAACAGAATTTTGCTTATGAAATCTGTTATTTTTATAAGCTTTCTCTCTGTATGTTACAAAATTTAAGCAATAATGTTATGCCTTTAGCGCATATATATTTTTGTACAGAAAATGTAAAAGAAAAAAAACCCAGCAGATTAAAAAAACCTAGAGCTTGTCAATGCAGCAAAAGGAAAACAGCAATTTTTACGTGTATGGACTACAAAGGTTGTATTTATCAAATCAGTATGCTGAAAGGTGAGGGTACTTGTTAACTGTGAAATTGAAATATAATCTTTACTGAGGTGTTTGCATTTTTGTTCGAAACGTCATTTTTATCTTTTAAATTATAAACTCCGCCTTGTAATTAAATATAAAAATATAATTTAATTAAATGTGAGATAGTTTTCTGGAATAATTTTGGGCTATATTGCCTACCTGCCCTAAAAGTAGAACGTGATCCTGTTTGTCATCTATTAAACTTCTCTCTATAAATATTAGCTTCTAATTAGGTATCATGTGGTGCTGTTTGGTGTATTTTTTTTGTTTGTTTTTCTCAGAGAAAGAGATCTTTAAAAGTTTTGTAATTACTAAAAAATAAAAAACTACATCAGAAGTTGAATTAATGTAATGTCACTGTATTAAGTAGCATAATTGTGGCATTCTTAGTTTCTCTGATGTTCTCCAAATGAGATTAAATAAAAGTTTTAGTATAGTTTATAAAAAAATGTTGTGACAATCTGAGCAAATAGCTCAAATTTGCTTTTAGTACGTGTTGACTGTTGAACTAGGTAAAGTTTTGTGAATTTTTTTTTTTCTTTTTTGATAGGGCTTCAGCATATTTTCTCCAGTTGCTCTAAGCTATGAAGCTGATTGCTGTTTTCCTGTTGAAAGATGAATTTAATTTCCTATTTCTGAAAACTCACTTTTGAGAGTAGATCATGCTGGCCATAACAAGATAAATAATTTTTCCAAAACTGAAAGTTTATCATGGATTTCTTTGATCTTCCTATTATAATTGTAATGATGAATTAATACATTTGTGAATAGTACCTTTCAGAAAGAGTTTCATTGTTACGTTCATTACAGCTTTCATATGATTGTGGAATAAATCACTGCTGAAGTACACAAGTACACTGGGAAGACATTTAGAACACTATTAGACCCTTAATTTCAAACTTAATTTTGCATTGAATGTACTCAGTTGTTTTGCTCTTGCAAAAAAAAAAAAAACCAAAACAGTAAGATACATAACAGTGGAATCAGTTGTTGGAAATAAAAAAAACACGTTTGTTTCTTTTTAAATAGAAAGTAGGAGTGAGTTCCTTGAGAAGTTGCAGAGAGCTCGAAGCCAAGTAAAACCATCTACCACAAGCCAGCCAATTTTATCAACACCAGGGCCAACTAAACTTACTGTAGGAAACTGGTCACTCACTTGTTTAAAAGAAGGAGAAATTGCTATTCACAATTCTGATGGTCAGCAAGCTACAATATTGAAGGAAGATCTGCCAGGCTTTGTGTTTGAATCGAACAGAGGAACAAAGCATTCGTTTACAGCTGAAACTTCTTTGGGTAAGTATGTAGGTATGTGTTATGTGCAGGTAGGAGCAAGTGTATATGAGGTAGTTGTTTTATTTGTTGCTTTTCATACCTATGAGAAAATGTGACTCCTCTAAAAAATACATTGCAGGATCAGAATTTGTGACTGGCTGGACAGGCAAAAGAGGAAGAAAGCTGAAATCTAAACTGGAGAAGACAAAACAAAAGGTTGGTGAGCATCTGTCTATTTTGTACTTAAAACAAACTCAAATTCTATAACATACTTACAGAATTGTAGTTTCTTCTCAGAGGATTAAAATCTCTGACTTCAACTACACACAACTTTATGTTAAGCTTGAAGGGGAAAATGTCAATCGGAACAAAGCACTTCTTCAGCTGTTTTTATCCAACAATATTAGTAAACTGTGCTCCTCTAGAGGAAAATTAATTTTCTTTTAAAAATGTAGGAAAATCTAATCTTCCTGATTTAGATTTGTATAATTCTGCAGGGTTTGTTGCTTTTTCTTTTTTTCTTCTACGCAAAAGGAAAAGATGTTATGATCAATACTACAGTTGTCTGAGGCATAAATTACTTCTGGTTACTTCATTTAGATAATAATTTCAGACTGGATGTTGTGACAGGCTGCTGGAAGTGAACAGTCTGCATTAAAAGAGTTGTGGTAGTGAGGCAAAATGAGTAAATACCCTCATTTTAGACCTCTTTAAAATTCTTCTTTCTCCTCAAACTGAGGGGAAGAACAGAGGAACTAAGAAATTAAATTCAACTTTTTACCAAAACCCCCCAGAGTTAACAGTATGTACTGTGACCAGCTGATGCCAGGGGCTCAAGCTAATTTTCAGTCCTGAACTGTCTTGCAGTTTCTAACAGGGCAGTTAATGCATTCTGTACCATGTATCTGCAGCATGTAAGAACTGATGTCTTAGGAATTGTGACACTAAGTTGAAAACTAAAATACTGTATGAATGAGAATAGGTGGGATGATAAGGAAAGGCTCTCGTACCTGAAATTGCACTGTGTAACTCCAAAGCTTAGGTGTTATTGTAGGACATGTAATGGTAATGAAAAGGAAAGATTTTTGGGGAATTTCTTGTAAGCAAAATATTGTTTAATAAGAACTTAAATTATCTAGTCTGTATCTCGTGCGAGCCATACTTTGTAGGAAAAGTAATTTTTATAATAAGAGCTCATATAGGGACTTTTTGTGTGAATTGGTTTAAGGAGGGTTAATAGAGCATCAAGAAACCATATCAAACCTCCTTAATTTTACCTTTAAAAATATTATCTGATCCATGATACAGTTCTAAAAGAAAGATTTACAGATTGAGTCCCACCTTTTCCTCCTACCTTTTGTACTGTAGTTTAATACGTAATGCTAAGCTTAGTTTGTGAGTTTCAATAAGATTCTGTGTATTTCGATGTATTTCTCCTGTACCTTTATCCTTTCACAAGCTTTGCCATTTCATGATGTATGATGGGTCTGATTCTTCGCTATTTGCTTGTCTTTCATGGACTTACTGGAAACTTGGTCATCTTTTTTTAAATATTTGGGAGAATAACAATAGTCTCACTACAGTAAGTTATGACTTCTGGTTATCATAATCTGTTTTTAGGTTCGCACTATGGCAAGAGATTTATATGATGATCATTTTAAAGCAGTCGAAAGTATGCCTCGAGGAGTAGTTGTAACACTGAGGAACATAGCAACACAGCTGGAGTCTGCATGGGAGCTTCATGCAAACAGGCAGGTAAGTGTATCCTTCATTTCTAATGTCTGGAATGAATTTCCACTGTGATTTCAGCGGAAATGACATAATGTTCAGACTAGTCTTTCGTGATATAAGGAGAGTCATAGTATGTCTGTCTGAAATGTGGGGAGTTTTAATGCTTGTATTGCCTAGATAAGTACTTTCCTAGGATGTGGTTTTTCAGTTGAAGTGGAAAATCTGTTACCTTGTTTCACCATAATTATCTTCTTGTCTTTCAGTGTATTGAGGGAGAAAATACTTGGAGAGATTTAATGAAGACTGCTCTGGAAAACTTAATCGTACTATTGAAGGATGAGAATACTATTTCTCCATATGAAATGTGCAGTAGTGGCTTAGTTCAATCATTGCTGACAGTTTTAAATAATGTGAGTTTATAGAACATAGTTGCTGAAGAAAAACTTCCTTAAAAAAAAAAAAAATCCTGTACCTTAATTTAAAAGTTCTGTTATAAATGTGTCTCTTTCGTGTCTTAGGCAAAATCAGGCAGACTTGCTCCAGATATTGTTCTACCTGTGGAAGATAAACTGTCACAATAGAGGACTGTAGTTAAAATGAGCCATTAAAATTCTTTAAATCAACACTGATCAGGTTTAATGGCTGATGTTTAGCTTTTCACATACATACTTTATCTAGGGAATTCAGTGAGATTGAATAGATATTTTTGCCTGTATAAAAAAAACATAAATTGCTTTGTATTAAATGTAATGTATTTTTTTCCTATTAGAATGTCGATTTAGATGTGAAACAAGACTGTAGTCAACTGGTAGAGAGAATAAACGTTTTCAAAACAGCATTCAGTGAAAATGAAGACGACGAAAGGTAAAAATAAAACCAAGCAAAAAAACCCACCCCTTTTGCATCTATGAAGCAGTATGGTATGTTTAAAATTAAAAGACTAAGATTCTGTTCTTTGAATTTGAATGGAACAGAAAATTGATCTTAAAAGACAGCACCTGGCATTGAAGTAAAAATGGAAAATTTTTATCTGTAAGAGTCAACTATACTGAATGAACATCTGTTGACAAATATGAAGGTGACTTGTTCATCACTGTGCAGATTAATATCTTTTTTACTCTGCTGTAACCATGTGACTAGAACAGATGATATTAGTAGAAATAGCATGCTGAGTTACCTGCCTCAGCTGGGTACTGTTCTCTGAGACACTGAAGAATGTTTTCCTTTGTTTTGTGGTAACATAGTAACTGTTCACATTCACAGTCGCCCAGCAGTTGCATTAATTCGGAAATTGATAGCAGTGTTAGAATCCATTGAACGTCTACCTCTCCACTTGTATGATACACCAGGATCTACGTATAATCTTCAGGTAAATGTGCAGTGATAACAGCATATCACCCTGAGTGGTACACATTTGAATGCTCTATGTTGCACACACTGTCTGCAGAAGTGGATAGAATTAGGTCAAGAACAGCGAACTCTTCGGCATCTGTTTCCTCTGACACTTAACCTAAATGAATGGGTGTTCCTCTACTGTGACCTTAACACTGTGAAATGAAAGTAAATTTTGATTGAAGAGGTAGTGTTTCTTTCCTTTTCAAGTATTGTCTTGATATAGGAATGTGCCCCCTTGTAAGTATCCTTACCACTTGACCAAGCATTTAGTTGAAGGCAATTATTAGACATTTATTTGTAATGACAAGGGATGAGCTTTAACTGTGTAAAGGGTCTCATCTAGGGTTGTATGTTCATTTGGTAATACAAGACACCTGCAGGATCATCAGCTTCTTATACAGGAAACTTGGCAGTTTGGCTAAAAATATGACTTGTTTTTTTCCAGCTTGTGTGGATTCTTAATTTTTTCTATTTGAAAGCACATTTCAGGCTTTGCAACATGCTAAGGAAGTACAAATATTTCTGTTTTCATGTTAAATTATTAGAGAATAGTTGCAGAAAGTTGCAAAAACACTTGCTATTGAATATTTTTGAAAATCATTTTCAGTTTATGTATTATTGTAGTTGCTAGTCAACAAATAAAAGCTATGAAAGCACAGGAAAAGTGAGAAAATGTTAGCTGAGTGTGTTACTGACTTATCCATTCACTATCATCTTAAAGCATTGTTTAATTGAAAACCATAAGGCTATCAATTACATTTTAAAGCGTTTCATTAGAATGTAGTTTGCTTAAGTTATGCAGCTAAGATACTTGATGTGCCAGTGAAACTGTTTTTCTTCAAATTTCAAAGCCTGAAGAGAAAAGCCTATATTAATGTTTAGCTACTCTTTCAGATATTAACAAGGCGCTTGAGGTTTCGTTTGGAACGTGCCTCGGGAGAGACATCTCTGATAGATCGGACTGGGAGAATGCTAAAGATGGAGCCCTTGGCAACTGTTGAATCTCTAGAACAGTATCTCCTAAAAATGGTGAGCTACATACCACACACAGAGTTCACAGGGAGTGGTTGTATTATGTTTCTTTAATTTTCCATTCCTTTTCATTCTCATGTAGGTAGCAAAGCAATGGTACGACTTTGATAGGGCTTCGTTTGTTTTTGTACGAAAACTACGTGAAGGCCAAACATTTGTGTTCAGGCATCAACATGATTTTGATGAAAATGGAATTATTTACTGGATTGGGACAAATGCAAAGTGAGTTTTTTCAAAGCTAAATATTTAAGTAAGACAAACTATAGACCTTGGGGCAGGATGGGGATAGAGAATTTATAATGCAATGAAATATTTTATGTTTTTAGGAGCAGGAATTATCTTTTGATTGATAGAATGACATTTCTTTTTGATCTACTTAAATAATAGAAGAATACGAATCACTGAAGTTGTGTTGAGACTTTGTTTGTATGCTTCCCCAAGAAATGAAGGATTGGGGAAGTTTGGAGCTTTGTTGTTGCTTGCTGTGGTTCTGTTTGGTTTTGACTTGGTTTTTTTCCTTTGCTACAGTAGTTTAAAAAATCCAAACGAGTAATGTTTGAAATGTATCTAAAGTTATCTGTTTATCTAAAATTATATCAATAATTTTGGTTTGTGATAAACTCAGCTGTAATATACAAATTACAGTGAATGTCAAATGTTGCTGATACCTTTTTTTTTTAATGTAAGTAATAACTGAGCAGTACGTTTCTCTTTTTTACTATAGAACTGCATATGAGTGGGTAAATCCAGCAGCCTATGGGTTAGTAGTGGTTACATCCTCAGAAGGAAGAAATCTGCCTTATGGTCGTTTAGAAGACATCCTAAGCCGTGACAGTTCAGCTCTCAATTGTCATACTAATGATGATAAGAATGCTTGGTTTGCCATTGATCTTGGCCTTTGGGTTATACCATCAGCTTACACGCTACGCCACGCTCGAGGGTATGGACGGTCTGCTCTCAGAAATTGGGTTTTCCAGGTATCTAAGGATGGACAGAACTGGACTACTTTGTATACTCATGTTGATGACTGTAGTCTCAACGAACCAGGGTATGTCGGTGTATTTTATCATTTTTCATAAAACTGAACTCAGTTAAAAATGTACTTGTCTGTAGACTAGTTTAATTTGTCCTGTAGTTGTAACGATATATCTATATAAAGATGTGGTAGGCAATGTAAATTATCAAGGATGGTCTGGCAAATAAGTGATTTGGAAGCTCTCTGTATGGTTCACTTAATGGCATTTGTACTTCTTCATCATTGCAAATTTTGCATTTGATTTTTTGACAGAATAGTAGCACCAACACTCATCCAGAGTTTGTTCCTAGTATTAATAGGTTATGTGTATCTTGTAATACATGATCAGCAATATGAATATGATTTTTTGGTTGTACTTTGTTGGTTGTTGGTTTTGGTTTTTTTGTCACCCACCAACATCCCCTTTCTAATAAACTTAAAGGTCTACAGCAACATGGCCTTTAGATCCTCCAAAAGATGAGAAACAAGGTTGGAGACATGTTAGGATAAAACAGATGGGAAAGAATGCCAGTGGGCAAACACACTACCTCTCCCTCTCTGGATTTGAACTTTATGGCACTGTGAATGGAGTATGTGAAGATCAGCTGGGTAAGAAAAAGAATGTGTATATATCCTATTTGTTCTTTTAAAATGCTAGTGAGCATACAATAAAAAAATGAGTCTGAAAAAGGAGGTTGATTTTTGCAGTGGAATTTGCTTAGAAATGAGCTCAAAATTATTCCCCATTCAATACTTTTAAGCCTTTTCATTTCAATTTACGTTCCATGTAGGAAAAGCTGCTAAAGAAGCTGAAGCGAATCTGCGAAGACAGCGACGTCTGGTCCGTTCTCAGGTGTTAAAATATATGGTTCCAGGAGCTCGTGTAATCAGAGGAATTGATTGGAAATGGAGAGATCAGGATGGAAGCCCACAGGGTGAAGGCACAGTTACAGGAGAATTACATAATGGTGAGCATGAATTACCCGAATTTGTAACTGTCTGTAGCATGATTAGATCATGTGGAGTGGGTAGCGTGAAAGCATTTCTTCCGTAATGTCTTAAAGTTGATGAAATTTTAAATAATTTGGGGACAAGGAACTCCAGTACTACAGCTCTTGTGGTCCATTTGTGAATTCCATTTTGATGCATGAAAAAAAAATTCTTTCTGTAAATGAAACTTTTGTAGAGCTCTGATTAATTAAAATACAAAATTGTTATTTAGACATGTGTTGCAAAGTCTATGAAGGTGATTAATGCAAACTGATTAAACTTTGGGCCTGCAAAATCTATAATTACCTTCTTCATTTCTTCTAGCTTAGCATTTGCAATATTTTTCTTGACTTTTGTTGTATCCTATACCTTTCCTACCTTGCAAGCTTCATTGGGATCAAGTTACTTTTTTTAGTTAAAGCATGAAAAATAATTAACTTACTAAGCAAAATAAAAACCTGCAACGGCCAGGGAAGTGAGTACTCAGGAAGCTAAAATAGTGAAGAGGCTCCAGGAAAGGTGATGATCTTGTCAACTGAAGATGATTTCCACCTTTTCCCTTCTCTTCCCCCTGTTTTGAGGTATATAAGACTTGCCTTGGTTCTGAAGCATCTTCAGCCACTCTTAGGTTCATTCTTAGCCAGACCTGAAAATTTCTTCTAGTTTGTTGTCAGCTCTCAAACATGGAGAAATGTCCAAAGTACAATGTCTTAAAATATTTTGAAACCTAAATTCTTATTTAAGCTGTTCAGTATAGCTTGTAGGGAATTCTTCCATCATCTATATATTGTTCTTATCAGATGCAACAGTATCCATAGCTACATTCTCACTTGGAAGACTTTAGGTATTATTGGTGAGTAGTATTCTACAAAATCAGTAGTTTTGTTCCTATGTTCCAGTAAAACATTACCATTTAAGCTATAATGTTGAAGCAGTATAACTTCAAGTACGTAATATGTACTTAAAACTTAATCACATTTAAAATGATTTGTAACTAATATTTTAGGGAAAGGAACTATACAGAACAGTTTAGATATGCTTTTACAAAATACCCTGTCTATACAAAATTCCTGACTACAGTATGGAACATTTATTTTATAAGAAAGGCAAATAAATTGTAGAAATAAAAAAATTCAGACTTCCTTCACAACTTTACCCTTCAAAGATTGAGTGACATGATGCTATTCAGCTATAGGTCATGAAGAAGGAATAAAATTATATGAGAGTAACATGATCTAAGCTTGCTCACTTGGGGATGAGATGTCTGCTTATCAGATCTGAAAACTTTATCCATTTTTAAATACCTTTCCTCCAGAGTGATATTTCTAAATAGAAAATTGTCTGTGATCTTCTGTTTTGGTCTAGGAGTGGTGACTGTTGGGTAGTTAAAAGCACTTCCATGCACCTGACAATACTAAAAAGAATATTTGACTTGAAATTAGCTCTCTTCTATTTCAATAAAGAAAAATGTGTACATCTGGACCTGGCATCTGTTTTGAATTTCTGTCTGAGATTGCAGAAGATGATTAAGCTTTAAAGATTCTATTTTTAAAGAAAATGTGTATCAACTCAAATAGTGGCACCAGGATTTGTTGCAGTTAAGATATAATGAGAAATTTAGGATGAGTCTTATATTGTGACACATATTTAGACAAATCAAAATAAATAATTTTGCCCCCATTTCTGTCCTGGTTTGCTAAATTTTGCACATTACCCTTATTATTGCAGATCTGTTATATTCAACTGTTAAAAAATTTTGCTACTCTAAATAACCATTCAATAAAGGAATTGAAGAGTAGCGTCTCTTTTGAGTGTTGTTTGGTCCCAGGATAAAATTTCTTTCTATGAAATATATTCTCTTTGCAATCCTGAAATTTTGCTTGAAGTAGTCCTTACCTGACTGCCGTAAGACTTTTCCTATGAAAAAGGAATATTTGAGTTTCTGTAACTTACTGAACTAAATATCTGTGTATCGGTGAATTAATTCTTTCACTTTAATAGGGCAAGAATAGGAAATGCCAGACTAATCAGTTTCATAGACTATCTTCTGTTGGGTAGATAGGCTTATCCATGAACATCCAACTAAGAAAAATATTATAGAGCGTCCTTTCAATAGTTACAACTTCTTGACGTATTAATAAGTTATGATACATTTTAATATACGTTTCTGTTACTAAAGATTCTAGTTGGTCAGGTTCCTTCCTGAAGGAAACTTTATTTTTGGCTGGATTCTGGGACCCTGAAAATAGAGGAGGATCATTCTTGCCACCTCAGTGTTGACAACATGACAAAATACTAAATTGTTTAAATTTAAACACTTCCTTTTTAATCAGCGTTAAGGGTTGTTTAGTGATTTCAATAATTTAGGCATGCAGCCCTTATGAGAAGCTGATCCCACATTGTGGAGCTGCTGTCTGACACGCTCCTGTCTGCTTTCTGCTGGATCTCACAAACTGCTGTCCCTTTCCAGGCTGGATTGATGTCACCTGGGATGCTGGTGGCTCTAACTCTTACCGTATGGGCGCAGAAGGAAAGTTTGACCTCAAGCTTGCACCAGGGTACGACCCTGATTCAGCGGCATCACCCAAACCTGTTTCATCCACTGTTTCAGGCACAACGCAGTCATGGAGCAGCTTGGTGAAAAACAACTGTCCAGACAAGACGACTGCTGCTGCAGGCTCTTCAAGTAGAAAAGGAAGCAGCAGTTCTGTGTGTAGCGTGGCAAGTAGCAGCGACATCAGCTTGGGTTCGACCAAAATGGAGCGGAGATCAGAAAGTGTACTGGAGCAAAATATAGTTTCGGGCACTGACGTCCATGAACCAATTGTTGTTCTGTCTTCCGCTGATAGTGTGCCTCAGGCTGACATAGGGTCATCTTCCAGTGCAAGCACCAGCACCTTAACAGCGGACATGGGAAATGAAAATGCAGAGAGGAAGTTAGGTCCTGATAACTCAATACGTACTCCTGGGGAGTCCAGTGCTATATCCATGGGAATTGTTAGCGTAAGCTCTCCTGATGTGAGTTCAGTCTCCGAACTGACTAATAAAGAAGCAACTTCCCAACGACCTCTAAGCTCCTCAGCAAGTAACAGACTCTCAGTCAGTTCTTTGTTGGCTGCTGGGGCACCAATGAGCTCCAGTGCAAGTGTTCCAAACTTATCATCTCGGGAAACTTCTAGTCTGGAGTCCTTTGTACGAAGAGTGGCAAACATAGCACGCACCAATGCCACAAACAACATGAATTTGAGCCGGAGTAGCAGTGATAACAATACTAATACTTTGGGAAGAAATGTTGTGAGTACTGCAAGTAAGTAAGCAATTTTTATTTTTAGTTGAAGATTTTGTTGTTTCTTTGGCTTTCATTACACTTAAACAAGTTTGAATTCTGTTGGCCTGATAGAGAAATGAACTTAGAGCAGCCTTGACCTTGTGTGTACCTGTAGAACTCAGGAAAAGCTCACAGAGTTCGTGTCAGCTGAAAAGTACCCATCAAATAGAAGGTAATTTGAAATTGATACCTGTTACATATTTAGGAAGAGAGAGGCAGTATGGTTTATACAGAGAGGTTGAAAGTCTAGCAACAGTAGCTAATGGCAGGTATTTATGCTGTCTGATTTGTGTAGTTTTTGCATATTCACCTTGTACCTGCCTATTTCTGTTATTTTGCCATTTTCTTCAGGAGGCAGTTTGTGCATATTGTCAAGTCTCTGAGCATAGAAACTAAGAACACAGCAGAAAGAAAAAAGTGAACTTCGATTCCTTCATTCTGTTGGGCTGCATAATGTATTGGGCTCAATACTGTGTGTTTTCTACAGAGGGTATGGTCATTAAGGCTTAGATTCAGTGAACTGTTCAGGCACATTAAATGTGAGGAAGTTTGTAGTTAACAGTGTTTAAATTGACTGCGTACATGCTTTAGCATTTGCATGTTCTGAGATTATATGTAGGATTAAGGTATTAGCAAGGGAAGCTGTAAACCTGCTTGTTGTGCGTTCACTCTATTTTGAGCATGCTGCCATCAAAGTTATTACTCTGTTCTCTGATGGTGATTGAATTTTAACTGGAGAGCTGCATTTCATGAGGTAGGCAGGTCAGAAAAGGTAAAAATTACCCAAGCTAGAAAAAACGCACTCAGCTTCTTTTTAAGTTTTCATGCTTTTCAAGGAGTGTGCAAACAATGTCAGTGAAGCTGGTGAAGGGTCTGGAGCACAAGTCTTAGGAGGAGCAACTGAGGTTGGTTTAGCGTGGAGAAAAGGAGGCTTAGGAGAGACCTTTTTGCTCTCTATAACTATGTGAAAGGAGGTTGTGGTGAGGGTGTTAAGTCTCTTTTCTCAGGTAAGAAGTGACAGGGGAGGTTTAGATTACATATTAGGAAAAAATTCTTCATTGGAAGGGTGGTCAGGCATTGGAACAGGCTGCCCAGGGAAGTGGTGGAATCAGCATCCCTAAAAGTGTTCAATAGTTGTGTAGGTGTGGCCCCTGGGGACATGGTTTAGCGATGAACATGGCAGTGTTGGGTTAACAGTTGGACTCGATCTTAGAAGTCTTTTCTAACCTTAACAATTCTGTGATTCGAGGCTTTCTTATTTAAAAATATGGTGTTTGTTATTTTGAATTTTTTTAAAATATTGAATGTTCTCTTTTTTCATTGGGGAGATTTATTTTTTTTAATGTATTCTTACATTCATATTGTGATACCAGGGATGGGGGGGAATTGTTTGAAGCCTATATTAAAAATGTAAATAAGATACTCAAGGAAAACTTTCAGTAAGTGGTCCCTCTTTAGGCAGATAAGTACCTCATTCTGAAGTAGTTTTGTGTTGGGGGAAAAGGGAAGATAGCACCTTTGAAAAACATGGTAAAATAGTTCAACAGCATATTTAACAGATTTTATGAATGTTTGATACCACACACTGCGAAAGTTAGAAATAATAATAGGGCAAATTAAAAAAAATAATTATTTGATTAAAATATTCATACTTTATCCCTCACGTAGGAATTATTTTGCTTTATACATTTATATGAATAGAAACTGTAAATGATAACTCATGCCCCAAAAAGAGATCAGAGACTAAATTGAAGCAATTTCATCATAGACCATTGTGACAAGCTTGGATTTTTAAAAATTTTGGGGGGTTTTGACCTGTTCAGGTTACAAAACCAAACAACTCCTCCTCCTCACAAAAAACCCCCAACAACAACAACAACCAAAAAAACCCACAAAAACCCCCAACAACAACAAAAACCACACAACCCAGAAAAACACCAAAAAATAAACAAATAAAACACCAACCAATCAAAAACAAAAAAATCCCAGACCCGAAACAAGCCACTCAGAACACCCCACCCCTCAGAAAACACAAACACTCAAAAAGTAAAGACTGATATCATAGTGATGTAAGTGTTTCTGGACTTGCTGTACTAGTTGCATTGAAAAACATCAGTATTTGCCAGAAGTTAAGTGGTGTCTGGGGCAGCCAGTTTCAGTTTGCTCTTGATTTTGGAGCAACCGAAATGCTGATGCTTAATGGCTTTTTCTGTTTCCTGTAACAGCAAAGAGTTTGCTGCTATTAATTAGCAGTGGGTGAAAGATGTGAATACTGAACAGCTTGTAAACAAGTTCTTCAACAATAAAAGAAAGACCCTTTGGTTTTTCATTTTTATGGTTTCATAACGAAGATAAGCTTATTAACAACTCTAGATCTAAATTTCGCGTTCTCCTTCATTATTATATATTTATTTTACACTCTTCCTTCTTTTTATTTGCAAAATGTTACTTACCTTACCTTCCTAAGGGGCAGGGACGGGGATGGGGGCAGTATGTGACAGAAGAAAAACAGAAACAGTAACGTTTATTTTTCACAAAAAGCTACCAGATGCAGTTAAGGGAAGAAGCTTTGTACCCTTTTTCAAGGGTAGTAACCTTTGCAAACTTTAATAGTAGTCTGAAATTCAGAGGTGTTTTTTTAAGAAAAGTGTCTCAGTTTACATAAACTGCAATAATGAAAATGTGTACTTTAAAACTGCAAAACTTGAATTTGATAAAGTTTAGAAAAAGTAGGTTGGTAAACATAAGGTTTAAATTTTAAGTATAGGTGACCCCTCAAGTTTTCATGTGCAAATGTGATTAATCTCCTTACTTGAAGATAAGCATGTAAGAAAATGTTTTGAAGTCTGAGATCTAAATGCGTAGTTGCACATCAGTATAAATTGTACTCAGTTACCTGAAATTCTTTCTGTTGAGTCTGCAGTGAATTCAGTCTTGTTTCAGTTGTTAATTAAAATGCATTTACTGTGTTTTATTTGAAAGTGCAGTCAGGTAACTTCTTCGTTGTTCCTTGCTTATTCTGATAATTACTTATAAATCATCCAACATAAGTCAGTCACATGTTTCACAGTGCTGTCAGTTCAGGTTTGTTGACCATGATGACAATATATTTAATAGTTATATTCTAGTAGTTATGTAAAAAATAACAACTCAGAGCTGCTTTAAGAACTTTAGAAAAATGCTCAATAATCACAAGTTTCAAATTTGTACTGTTCTCAATTAACTTATATATAGTGAAATTGTTTTCTTTGTATAATATAACTGTATTGTTGTTTAGAGGTTAAACTACATTTTAGGCTCAAAGACAGACCACAACACTGGAGTAATAAATTTCAGAAATTCTTTTCATACGTTGAAAATTAAATTAAGTAATTTCAGATTTAAAGTGGGATTTGGGGATTTATTTGATAAAATTATTTTAAATGTACACAAGGGATTAAACTCAGAAGTGGATTACAATCTGCACTGTAAGGTTCACTTTTGCATTGGGAAACCCTTCCCTTTTATATTCTGTTGTTCTTTATTGTAAAATAACACACTGATAATTTTTCAATCCCAAGTATATTTTTCAACACAGGAGTCATGCATGTAAGTTGTACTCTTCAAGTCATCAAATCATTTATTTTATCTTACCATATCTTTATCTATAGCTTCTCCTCTTATGGGTGCCCAAAGTTTTCCTAATCTGACTACAACTGGTACCACATCAACAGTGACCATGTCTACATCCAGTGTTACTAGCAGCAGCAATGTAGCTACAGCAACTACAGTTTTATCTGTTGGTCAGTCGCTTAGTAATACTCTAACTACTAGCCTAACATCAACATCTAGTGAGAGCGATACAGGGCAGGAGGCAGAATATTCTTTATATGGTAAGTTTCATTTTTAAATGAACATAAGCATTAGACTTCCCATTAATGATTTTTTAACTTTTCTTCCATTTGTTGTGATTTTCTTGTGTAGTAGTTTATTTACTGAAAAGTGTTTGAAAGCTGAGCTATTCATATGTTGCTAATCCTGTAAGGCAGTAAGTAAAATAATGTTACCATAGTAGTATTTCCTTATGTTTTCAAGTCTTTATTTTCAGCAGTTCGTATCCCACA
Organism: Oxyruncus cristatus; assembly: GCA_013399855.1. Taxonomy (NCBI): domain Eukaryota; kingdom Metazoa; phylum Chordata; class Aves; order Passeriformes; family Cotingidae; genus Oxyruncus; species Oxyruncus cristatus. Next base: position 145,709 of record VXAY01001093.1, read on the forward strand.
TTATCACTGTTTATGATATGCTCTATTTAGGCACTTGAATATTTTCCCTCATCAAATTTAGTATCTAATGCAGCTTTCATAGGTACTTCTAATTAAAATCAAAATGTTATTTCTAGCTGTGTTGTGTAGGCTTGCTACGTGCACAGGCTGATGTACCTTGTATTACTCTGATTGAAAAGCATCCACCATTAAGCACATTGTACACTTAAAAGAGGTTCCGGGTATCTCAGTACCATAATAGTAATTGCAAAAAATTGGAAAGAACACAAAAATTAAAATGACATGGAGAATGGAATTACGTGATTTGAGGAACAACATCCAGAGTTACATGGATACTATACCTTAGAAACAGACTCTAGGACAGTAGTTACTTGCAGGATATGAATATTGGGAAGGAAGATTTAGATATCTAGGTCAGTAATACCTAGGAATCAGGATGATAAAATGAAGTAAAAAAAACCAAACAAAAAACAAAAAAACCCCAAACCTGGGTTTGATAGGGGAAAATACTTCCTAATGTAAAGTTTATTGGATTGTGAGATGTTTTTGAAAAAAAGGTACTTGATTTGTTTAAAATTTTATTGGATTAAGATTGTATTCTATTTTGTTGCCTTTTAAATTACATGAAGAATATCTGATCATTTCAATGGATATTGGAATTGAGCTGCTTGGAGGCAGTTGATTAATATATCTACATATACCATCTCCCTTAATTCTTTTAATTAAGTCTGATTTGATATTTCAATTGGGTGACAAATCTTAAAATATATCACAAAACTGAGCAAATAGAGTATGTTAAAGTTTTTGTATGGGTGCTAGCAACAATTCATAGGGTGTTTGGGTGGTAAAGGTAGTTTCTGTATGTATAGAAAATTGTAAAAGTCAAAAGCTTCATCCCATCCACTTGTATTGCTGTAAAATTCTTTTCTTGTTTTGGGGTGTTGTTTAAGTCTTAGTACTAGGTTGATGGAATTGAACTTTGCCTTCAACTTCTTGTTATAGTAATTAATTAGCAATTGAATCTTTATATATATCACTCTTAAATGTTTATCTTAAATGTAATTTGAGGTCTAAGACACACTTTTAGTGGAAATTACATCACTGACCTGTTTTTAAAATGAATTAGACATAGAAATGGACAGTATGCATTTGTGTATCCCTTTTTTGAGATGTTTAGTAATTTAAAGTAAGTGTAATTATGTTTGCTATAAGCAAACAAAAAACTGATCACTCTTGATCACTATTAATTATACCAATAATAAGAGCTGCTTTTGTTAGTTATGCTCTTGAGTAGACCCATGAACTTTTTAGCTATGTGCTAAAGCCATGGACTTTTTAAATGTGCTTTTAACGCATCTTATGCAATAAGCAATATTTTAGTTTTCTTTCTTGTTTAAGTGAGATTTGTTTTTTCTCTCTGCCCAGTGCTTCTGTTCTTTAATTTTAAAAATTTTGCTTTAAAAGTTATTCTTGGCTTTTGTTCTGTATGTAAATATATATGTATGTATTATAGATTTTCTTGATAGCTGCCGAGCTAGTACTCTATTGGCAGAATTAGATGATGATGAGGATCTACCTGAACCAGATGAAGAAGATGATGAAAATGAAGATGATAACCAAGAAGATCAAGAATATGAAGAAGTTATGGTATGGTACAGTTAGCATAAGATGGTGTCTTAATTGACTAACAGATGCATTAAAAATCAACAGGTTTTTTGACAATAGGAAGTCCTAGCTTAACATTTCCATTAATTAAAACAATTTTATTTAGATTTTAGTTTCTTGCATATAATAAAAAATACAAGAAAAAATGGTCTTGAACACCAGCACACCCTGAGACCGTATAGGTCAATTAACACCCTAAAACCAGTCTGGGAACAAATTGACAGACAGTAGAAATGATGGATCACTAGTTCAATGGCTGATGAAATAGTATAACTTTGTGGGTAGGCTGCTGCGTTTCGTAATGGTATTGTTTTATGGAATTACAGAAGCTTCCTGTTGCACTTAATATGCAAAATTTTATTCCTTTGAACCAAAATATTTAGCATTTTAAATTAGCGATTATGCTCTTAGTAGGAACTCCTGTACATTACTAAATATTTTGTTATTTCCCCTTCTGCACAAATATATGAAATTAGGAAGAAAAAAGCTAGTGCCACTTAAATAGATCTGTAATGCAAACAGTGACATTAGTTTGTAGATTGTTGACCACTTTTGAGAAAATATTAAATGGAGTTATTGTTGTTCATGGGGAGCAGCAGAAATAGCAAAAATAGACTTTCATTGAGACTACACAGCACAAAGCAGGTTTGGAAAAGAAAATTTTCCCTTTTTGGACTAAAGAACTATTCCCTCTAATATACTATGTAATTCTTCTCAGTGAGGAGTTCAGAAGATTAAAAGGTCGTTGTAGAAAATTCATAAGCAATTTATATTTGCTAAAGCTTATTGAAAATTAAATAATTTTTTTCCCCCCACTATAATAGTTCTAGCATTTTTGGTTTAATCTCTGGATAAAATGTGTGTGTGTTATATATTAATGTATGTATACACTTTGGAAAAAAGTGCTTCTTGTTTTCAGAAAAACTGTTGTGTTTTTTTTTGACACCATTGGCTTATTTGAGCTTCCAGTATTACAAAGTTTGTGGAATACACACAATATCTACACCAGGTTTGCTCGTCTACAATACTTTGTATTTTCCTATGTTCTGGTGCTTCATGGAATGTCTAATTCTTTCCAGAAACTGTAAATATACCTGTTGTAAGGTTAGCCTTTTTGGTTTCTCTGTGTCTATGGTTTCGATAATTTTATTGATTCCTGCCAAGTGGGACTAAAACAAAGTGCCTGCTTTGATTTCTTTTATGTCAGTTTTCTCTGAAAATTGGGGAATACATTATGAATTGACAGAATATTGACAGAAGCCACAGTGAGTTATCTGGTCCAGTCTCCTTGCTCAGGCAGGGTCATCCTGGGGCACATGGCTCAGGATTGCATCCAGATGGTTCTTGGATATCTCCAGTGTGGGAGACTCCACAACCTCTCTGGGCAACCTGTTCCAGTGCTCACCCGCACAGTAAAGAAGTTCTTCCTCATATTCAGGTGGAACTTCGTGTGCATCAGTTTCTGCCCTTTGGCTCATGTCTGATTTCTCAGTACCACCAAGAAGAGCTCCATGCTCTTGGCACCCCCCTTCAGATACTTTTATACATAGATGAGGTCCCCTCTCAGTTGCCTCTTCTCAGGGCTGAACAAGCTCAGATATCTTAGCCCGTTCTCATAAGAGAGGTGCTCCAGTCTCTTAATCATCTTTGATTAAGTTGGACCCACTCCAGGAGCTCCACGTCTCTCTTGTACAGAGGAGCCCAGAACTCGACACTGTTCCAGATGTGGCCTCACCAGGGCTGAGTTGCAGTTCAGTTTATGTGACTCCTGTATTCCCCAAGTTTTAATTTTTTTTATTAAATGATTTTTTGTAGCAGAATGTAAAAAACAACTACATTTTTTTATAGGAAGAAGAAGAGTATGAAACCAAAGGAGGCCGTAGAAGAACATGGGATGACGATTATGTATTGAAACGGCAGTTTTCTGCTTTGGTTCCTGCTTTTGACCCAAGACCTGGTCGTACTAACGTCCAACAGACAACTGACCTAGAAATCCCTCCACCAGGTATGCTGACAAGATATTTATGATGCTTAATCTGTCTTTGGGATGGAGACTCACTGTTAAGGGGTCCAGTGTTCTGGGGATCCTGTTGCTGTTAACCAGAACAACATGCTTTTGTGGCTGTGTGGCTTTTCTCTGTTTGAATGAGAGTTTTATCTGCCTCCGCAGGTCCAAGCATTACTGGGGAAAAAGTAAATTAAATGCTGTGTAAAATAGGCAAACTCATAAATTTAACACGGATTATCACTTAAAATGATAAACAATAAAATCTCAGGATAAAGATGTGATAAATCCATTGGTATGTCTGGTTCCACCTGGAGGGATTAAACTGTCTTAGAGCTACCCAGAATAGCTTTGATTGGAGAGGGCTTGCCGAAACAGTCCAAAGCAGAGGCACGGGGGAAGGTAATACAGTAAGGGAGCCGTCAGTGCAATCAGCAGCATAGCACCTGATCTTGCTTCTTAGTTCATTCCTGTTCAGCAGTGTGGAGGTACTCAATGTGCATAACAGAAAGGACCAAGCAGGCTTTAGCATATGTGGAAATGAACTGTGGTTGATTTTTGAAGAACTGAAAGGAAGATACTGCGTGTGAAAAGAATACTGCATGTACTGTGATAGTACAAAAAGAGTCGATAACAAGATGTAAGGATCAAGAGGGATTTCAAAAATTCCTGTTAGCTTTACTCACATGAAAAAGTGCTCCAGTTATAGCCCTTACATATAGTCCATAGTTAAAACTCAGGATCATCTCTGATCACACTTTCCTGTGCATGAAGTCTTTACGCTCCCTTATTGAGCCACTTTATTGATGTTGCAGCCAACTTGTAATGCATTAAAAATTTTGTATTAATGGCTTCTCAAATGATTTTTCACACACAGGTACACCTCATTCAGAACTCTTGGAAGAGGTTGAGTGCATGCCTTCACCACGTTTAGCACTTACCTTGAAAGTTTCAGGTCTCGGAACAACTCGAGAAGTAGAACTGCCTCTAACAAACTTTCGATCTACCATCTTTTACTATGTACAGAAATTGTTACAGCTTTCCTGTAATGGCAATGTGAAATCTGACAAACTTAGGCGTATTTGGGAGCCAACATACACGTAAGCTCTCTAGTTTATTATTCTGTGTAGAGAACACTGTGGCTGATTAGAAAATGGATGCGAAACCATGTTAAATTTTTTTCTTCCTCCTCTGTAAGAAGCAATGTTAGAATTGGGGGGGTTGGGGTATGTGTGTTTGTCAGTATGTTCTTACTCTTTTTAAAACTACTGCTGTGCCTGCAAAACAAAAAAAACCTCATAACCTCTAATGCTCAACTGTGTTTTGTTAATGTTTCAAAAGTCAAGTATTTACCAAGGAAAAAAGAATTTTGTCTGTTCAGGGACCTGCTTCGAAAAATCCCATGGGATTTATAGTCCTAGAGAGAAGAGAAGTTTCTAGTTAAAAAGCATGAGAAACAGTTGTAAATATACATCTCCTAAGTCAATGCACAGTAAGCTACCCTAGGATTTCAAAATTTCAAAGAGGTGGTGCATGTGTACTGAAAAATCTGAAGTTGGTTTGGGAAATGTGCACAGTGAAGGTTGTTTGATTACTCAAACCTCACTTAAGGAAGCATAAACTAAATACTTGGCAAGCTAAATATCAACATCATAAAAATCAAGCTTAAGAACTTATTAGGGTATTCCAGATGTTCTGTGCAGCAGAGAGCAGCTGCTGTTGCCAGTTTACATCATATTATCTAAATGTCACTGATGTCTAACAAGTCAATGGATGACTTCATAATTTAGAGGATGTGCTTTGAGTATGAGATATTAACTCATTGTTTTGTTATCTAGAATCATGTACAGAGAAATGAAGGATTCTGATAAAGAGAAGGAAAGTGGAAAAATGGTAAGACCTATCTCTGTGCCATTGTTTATGTTCTATGGTTCTAACAGAAGCAAAAGAAATCCTATTGCAGTTTTTGAAATGCTACATTAAAAAAAACTAACTGTTTTAAATTACTTAAAGGATATGCGTGAGTATATTTGTAAATGCATGCTCCTTTAAAAAAAATTTATATAATGCATGTGAAATCTTCAAGACTTTACAATCAGGAAAAACCAACATTTGGTGGTTCCTGTTGTAGGGTTGCTGGTCAGTAGAGCATGTGGAGCAGTACCTTGGCACTGATGAATTACCAAAGAATGACTTGATAACCTACCTGCAGAAGAATGCAGACTCAGCTTTCCTGCGCCACTGGAAATTAACCGGCACTAATAAAAGTATTAGGAAAAACAGAAATTGTTCCCAGCTCATAGCTGCATACAAGGTATATGTCTGCATCCAAACTTTTTTTTATTATGAATGGCTGTGTGCTTTGTTTTGCAGCTTTAAAGATTCTTGTGGAGGGAGAGCTATGACATGGATAGGGAAGCTGAATGTTCAAAAGGCAATATCAGGTTTAGGTTTTGCTGCTCTTGGCCTATTTATTTTCATGTCTTCTGTTAAACGTAGTTGTGTTGAAATGCATTTGAATCATGACTTGCACCATGCACAATTTAAGTGTTAAGTTTGAACACAGTGACCATTTTGATTTTTTTTTAAATCATCAACTTGGAGTGCACAGTCCTAAAGACAGCAACACACGCAGTTTTCATTCTTAACAATTCTTTTTTTTCCATAGGATTTTTGTGAACATGGATCAAAATCTGGATTAAGTCAAGGGGCCATTTCTACTCTTCAGAATTCTGATATCCTTACTTTGGCAAAAGAACAACCTCAGGCCAAAGCTGGCAGCGGACAGAACTCCTGTGGAGTAGAAGATGTTCTGCAATTACTTAGAATTTTGTATATAGTTGCCAGTGACCCTTACACACCACGAACTTCTCAGGAAGGTAAGTTGGTTATTTTGCAGAGCTTCTGAAATATTTTAATAAAAACAAAATAAAGGAAAATTTTTCTCTTGATTATTTTTAGAAGGAGATGAGCATCCTCAGTTTAACTTTCCACCAGATGAATTCACAAGCAAAAAAATTACTACAAAGATTCTGCAACAGATTGAGGTATTACATTGCGCATAATACATTAATGTATATATGTCATTGTTTTTAAGACTGTATTTTCTCTTCCTTACTTTGACTGTTTGAAATTAATAGTTTTTTGCCATTTTGAATTTTTAATTATTTCATACATATTCTTTATATTTTGGATTAGTAAATTCTGTAAGAATAGACTAGTCTGAATGAAAAAATACAGTTCTTTTTCATATATTCTTGATTATATTTTGGTTATGAATAATAATTTTTTTTTGCACCAGACACTGATGTTACAACCGTAGTGTGTGTATGTCTGCCTGATGATAATGTAAAAAAGGCAATTGATTATGTTAGGGTTCACAAACATTGTATGGCTTACATATTCTACACAAAGTTTTCAAAAAGAGCACTTAGAAAACATCTAACTGGTCCCAAGTCAGTTAGATGCATTAAAAAGGAAATTTTAAAGTGTAGTTCTTCAATAGAACTATGTTTTCTTTAACAAAGATTTGAAGAAGATTCTTGACTTACTTAGCCCTTGTGTGCTCTTTGGGGTTTGGGTTTTTTTAATTACAGTTCAGTTGCCATAATTTTTTGTGTGGAAAAAAAAGTTCAGTTTTTTGTGTTTTTTTAAAGATTGTTCAGGCACCCTGAACATCCTTGTAGTAATTTCTGTAGCCTTCTGTATTCTAGAAGGGACTATAGTAATATTTCAATGGGGATCATCTTTACTACCACCAAGTTTCTTTTGTGTCTTCGGTATTGAGAAGGTAGTATCTAATCATTTTTGGGCAAAACTCAGGAGTAATTCTCTCCAGGTAACTGGATCCTTAGATCTCCCCAGTGTTTTGAGTAGTACATATCCCACAGATTTACTGCAGCTTTCAGTGTCTGTATCAAAGCACCCTGTGTCCGCTCTTGAGTCCTAGAAACTTTATAAACTTAGAATCATAGAATCACAGAACACTGAATATGCTGCATTGGAAGGGACCTGTGCAGGACACCCCAAGATTCACATCACATGCCTGAGAGCGTTGTCCAAACTCATCTTGAACTCTGTCAGGTTTGGTGCTGTGACCACTTCTCTGGGGAACCTGTTCCAGAGCCCAGCCACCCTCTGGGTGAAAAACTTTCTGCTGATACCCAACCTAAATCTCCCCCAACTCAGCTTCATGCTGTTTCCTGTCAACTCCTGTCAGTGGTCAGTACCTGCCTCTCCGCTTCCCCTCGTGGGGATGTTGAAGATTGCAGTGAAGTCTCCCCCCAGTCTCTGCTTCTCCAGGCTGAACAGACCAAGTGACCTCGGCCATTCCTCGTGCGGTTTCAGTGTTGATAGCATTTAAAAAAGGGGAGTGAAGTGTCAGTTGCTAAGGAAGAAACTTAAGCACAGGTGAAAACTCTGTACTTGAAATGTATTGAATGTCTGTCTATGTAGTTAGTTACAAACTTGTTGGGACCACCTGAGTCTAATATTAAAAACTTTTTTCCCCCTTTGCATTAAACTACAGGAACCCTTGGCACTAGCAAGTGGAGCTTTGCCAGACTGGTGTGAACAACTAACAAGCAAGTGTCCTTTCTTAATTCCATTTGAAACAAGACAGTTGTACTTCACATGCACAGCATTTGGAGCATCAAGGTAAAAAAAAAAAAAAAGTAAGACTGCTTCCTTTTTATTTTTACGTATAATAGTAGAAGGAACGAGATGGAAAAGTTTAGAAAGACAAGAAATTTAATTTTTTAACTTCAGCTGAAGACTTGCTTCTGTACTTGTAGCTAGGTTATCCTATCAGGCAGTAATTTGCCTGGGTTGCAGTTCATTGCATAAAGGACTGAAAAACAAAATGAAAAAACATTCTGCAAATCATATGAATTAAATGTTTTTTTTGAAAACATACACCAAATCACAAATCTTTTTATAGTTCCTGCCATTGTTTTATGACTGTTTTGGTTAATTTATTTTTAATTCACTAAAGTCTTAAAAAAAAACCAGGAAAAAATCTAACAAAAATATGCTATTTTGAAAGTTACTAGCTGCACAATGGAAGTGTAACAAAACCAGACTTCAAAACATTTAAGAATACCCTCTAGAGTTCATTACCTAGGAATCCTTAATATTTTGATTACAGCAGTGATTACCTTGAGAGTATATAGGCAGTGAAAACCTTTTTACTGGTATAATTTTATCTAATGAGTGAAAAGAATTAGTTTTTGAGGGTTTTCTTTGCTGGTTTTGCTGGTTTGTTTTCCAAACCCAAGTGTAGAGAGAGAGAGAATTGCAGAAATTACTGTCATCTAATTCACAGTAGAAATGCTTCATGAAGAGTATAAAATGAGGCATTTAAAAAGAAAGAAAAAGAAGAAAAGGTATTATCTTGCAAGACATCAGTTTAAATCTTTTTATTGTGTAAAAATTTAACTTCTGCTGAAAAATGGTCCAGAAACATGGATGACATCTGTTGGGTTTTGTTTTGAAGAAAGGGAATATTTTAGAAAAATTGTGTTTTAAAGAGATCCCTCAGGAAACATTGTATGTTATTTATTTTGTAAGTAAAGAGCTCTTAAAATACTGGAAACAGTTCTTAAAACTCATATTGTGTATGAACTGTGGGTGTGTACATCTCTCATGACATTTGACCATATTTGCAAAACAACCCACAGACAGTAGCTTGGTAGGTAGTTTATTGCTGCATAGATGACAATACATACAAGAATTTGGAAATTTGACTTTGTGTAAGTATTGCTGTTAGAGGCAGCTGTTCTTCCTTCACTGATATGGGTTTATTTGTGTGATTGCACTGGACTGTTCGGTCTGTGTTGCTCTAAGGAGTGTAAATAAATAAATCTTGCTGCAGAACTTGGTCAGTATCAATGGGGTGATGTGCAACTGCCTTACAGTATATAATGAAAAGCATAATACTTGTCTATAAACAGGTTTGAGCATCTGTGATTAAAAGTTCAAGACCAAGAATTGTATTGTTTTCATGGGTGCTATCATCAGAAGCTTGTACTTATATTAAAAATTACCTAGTTTTCTGACTTCATAAAATATGAAGCAGCCCATATTGGGGCATTTCAGATATTTCTGAGAAATACTTCAGTTTATACTTCAAAAAAAATTAGGAGCTAATTAGTACTCGTGAGGTTACGTTTTATTAGTGGCTACTTCCAAGTTTTCATGCTGCTGGACATCAAAGTTTTCAACACCTTGTCTTTTTTCTCCCAGAGCAATTGTATGGCTGCAGAACAGACGTGAAGCCACTGTTGAACGGACAAGGACCACAAGCACAGTCAGACGTGATGATCCGGGAGAATTCAGAGTTGGGCGCCTCAAACATGAAAGAGTGAAAGTTCCGCGAGGTGAATCCTTGATGGAATGGGCAGAAAATGTCATGCAGATTCATGCTGACAGAAAATCTGTTCTAGAGGTAAAGCATATCTGCCTAGCAGAGCGAGGTTAGATAGCTATTTCTAACGTACTGGAACAGGATATTCAATATCCTGTTCCATAACCAACACTGAGCATTTCACTAGGATTTTCTTTTATTATTAACATTTCCTGTGTTTTTCTAGGTTGAGTTTTTAGGGGAGGAAGGAACAGGCCTGGGTCCTACCTTGGAATTTTATGCATTGGTTGCAGCAGAATTTCAGAGGACAGACTTGGGAGCTTGGCTTTGTGATGATGATTTTCCAGATGATGAGTCTCGTCAGGTATATTTTAATTTGTATATTAAACTCAGTATTTGTGTTAAAAAATAAAAAAAAAACGGGAAGACAAATGAGCTAGATATCCAGGAAGAAAGAACACATGATCATAGACAAGCTAGTCATCACCATCAAGAATGACCGCTCTGCTCCACAGCTTGGTTTTTACCTTTCTCTTTTTAACAGAGAAGTAGAGTATAAGAATTTAGACTGTGCAGATACATTGTTAAAGGTGAATTTAATAATGTTAGCTTTTTTTTGTCTCTTAAATCAGGTTGATATTGGTGGTGGATTGAAACCGCCTGGCTACTATGTACAGAGATCATGTGGACTGTTCACAGCACCATTCCCACAAGATAGTGATGAACTTGAAAGAATAACCAAACTCTTTCATTTCCTTGGAATTTTCTTGGCTAAATGCATTCAGGACAATAGACTTGTAGATTTACCCATTTCTAAGCCTTTTTTTAAACTCATGTGTATGGGGGACATTAAAAGTAACATGAGTAAGTTGATATACGAATCTCGGGGTGACAGAGACTTGCACTGTACTGAAAGCCAGTCGGAGGCTTCTACAGAAGAAGGGCATGATTCCTTGTCAGTAGGAAGTCTGGAAGAAGACTCCAAATCAGAATTTATTCTTGATCCACCAAAACCTAAACCTCCAGCCTGGTTTAATGGAATTTTAACATGGGAAGACTTTGAATTAGTAAATCCACATAGAGCTAGGTTTCTAAAAGAAATTAAGGACCTTGCAATTAAAAGGCGTCAAATTTTAAGCAACAAAAATCTGTCAGAAGATGAAAAGAACACAAAACTACAGGAATTAATGCTGAAGAATCCATCGGGTTCGGGTCCTCCTCTTAGCATAGAGGATTTGGGGTAAGAGTTTTCATATTTACTAATAGATAAACAAACCGTGTTGTGTTAGAGACAAAAGTCAGTGCATACAATGAAAAATGATTTCTTAATTTTAAATAGCATCATTGCAAGGGGGAATCATTAGAGATGCAGCCATATTCTTCCTTGGTTTGAGGATTTTCTCACTCCCTCAGTTTCCTACTCTTTAAACTTAAATGTGGCTACACTGCAGTGTTGCATGACTCTGGGAACACAAATACTTTTAAAGACCTTTAAAAAAAATGTGATTCACTAATTTCTTTGTTATGTTAACTGTTGAAATTTATCAAGTTTTTTGGAGAGCTTTTAAAGAGGATAGATTGACATTTTAGATTGTGTTCATCATGCAGTGTTTGAATCCATGTTAAACAAAGCATGTGTTAACTTCCAGCAAAATGTTAAAGACAAAGTTCTCATGCCTGTGTAAACCTGATGCCAGGATGTGGTCTAAAATATTTCCTTTGAAACAACAATAGTTTTTCTACCATTAATATTCTGGGTTATTTGTTAAAGTAATGTTGTGCCACAAGGACTGCATATTGTCGGAGTTCAGTAATTGCTTATGGCCTTGGAATCAGTCTGTCCTGAGCTGGAAGGAACCCACAAGGATTATCCTGCACAGGACAGCCCTAAGAGTCACACCACGTGCCTGAGAGTATCATCCAAACGCTTCTTGAGCTCTGTCAGGCTTGGTGCTGTGACCTGGGGAGCCTGTTCCAGTGCCCAGCCACCCCCTGGGTAAAGAACCTCCCCTGACTCAACTTCAGGCCATTCCCTCAGATCCTGTCACTGGTCACCACAGAGAAGAGATCAGTGCCTGCCACTCCTTCATGAGGAAGGTGTAGACTGCACTGATGTCTCCTGTCAGTCTCCTCCAGGCTGAATAGACAAATTACCTCAGCTGCTCCTTATATGGCTTCCCCTTTACGCCCTTCATCATCTTTATTGCCCTCCTTTCTAATAGCTTTATATTCTTAAAGGACTTGTGGACTTTACCTGGGCTTGTTATGGAGAGAAAGCAAGTAGCACCACTGAAGGGCCTAAATACCCAATATGTTAAGTGGCTCTGTAACTGTTAGTACTGGAAATTAATGGAAATGATTTTTCTGAGTTTGTGAACTGAATTAAATGGTTTGAGTAGTTCTAAAGCTGGTAGCTTAAAGATATCAAACTCTGACATTTTCAGTGGTTATCCAATCCAAATAAATGGTGGGTGAGTATATGCATGTGCATACTATACATTTGAAACCTGTATCATCTGTGCAGTCCGTTACTACTTGTAGTTCTGTACTGTTGTGTATACATGAACAGTGGTACACCAACAGTGGTTTCAAATCCAGTGAGATACTTTTGGTTGTGAGGGGTGCAGGTTTGTAAATCTAGTGTATTTACAATATTAGTAGCAGACTTGTTTGGGGTTATTAACTATCTTTGTATTTTGAAGTTTAAATTTTCAGTTTTGCCCTTCATCCAAAGTGTATGGGTTTACAGCTGTGGATCTCAAACCAGGTGGTGAAGACGAGGTAAGGAAACAACCTACCTTTACAATTTAATGAGCAGTTAAATTTTTATAGTCTCAGCAGTAATTCTAATGCACAGAGAATTCTTACGTATATATCTGTTTTCTTTCCAGACTGTAACAATGGATAATGCAGAGGAGTATGTAGATCTCATGTTTGACTTCTGCATGCATACTGGTATACAGAAACAAATGGAGGCATTCAGAGGTAATTTTAAATAGAACATCTGTGCAGTTAGGTGGAGTAATTGGTGTTTAGGGTGTGCTGGTTTAAAGTGGTGCCATAGAATGGCTTTCAAAAATAAACTTTTTAATTAAGAATGCAATAGGTAAGATACTAATTTCAGAATACCTTTGCATTAGTTATGCCATTTTTAATCTAGAAGAGGTTCCATTTACCTTAACAAAGAAACTGTTGATTGATTCTAATTTGAATAAAATAGAATTGAAATGCTGACATTGTTTTATAAACATTATTTGGACTCATGTTTATAACTGTATCTTTTGCAAATTAAAGATGGCTTCAACAGAGTCTTTCCAATGGAGAAGCTGAGTTCCTTCAGCCATGAAGAGGTTCAGATGATTCTTTGTGGAAATCAATCGCCTTCTTGGGCAGCTGAGGATATCATCAATTATACCGAACCCAAACTGGGATATACAAGAGATAGGTACTTATTCTGAGTGATTTTAAAATATTAGCTAATATATAACGTTAAGTGACAAAATGTGCAGAATAGTCTTTAGGTGAAGATGCCAAATTGGATGGGATTGGTGGTTACTGAAGAGCAAGTGATTGTCTAAAATGGCATGAAATAGCTATGTATGTAACAACAAATAGTTTAGAAGGTACTCGGTGGTTTTGTGATGAAAGAGAACAAGAAAATTATTAAAATGAGGACAACTAGTGAAAATGTAATGGCAGCTAACTAATACAGACTACTAAAAACAGCACTTTAGAGTTTTTATTCTTATGTGAGGTGATTATAACTTTTTTTTCAGTTGGGTGCCATTGCTACTTAGCCTTTTTTCTTATTTATCTTCAAGTGCACTATGCAGAGGACAAATACATACTGGTGGTTGTCTATCAGGAGGTGGTCTTGGTGTTTTGGGGTTTGCTAGTTTCGGGGGTTTTTTGCTGCTTGTCATGTTCGGTAGCAATAACACATAAATCACTTCTGGAACTGTGTTAGTATAAGCCTGCTGAAGGATCCTAGTCAGCATAAGACTGTGTCGAGCAATTCTTCCATTGACCCTGCCCTGCATGCAGAGATGTAGCTGAGATTACAGTGCCTCATACCTGAGGGAGTGTTTCAGCAGGCTGTGCTTTCTTCATGCCCTCTCTTTCCCCTTGTTCCCTGGGTTCGTATGGATGAAAGCAGCAGAGGATTTCTTGAACATCTGTTGTAGTCTATTATATTTTTCCAATTTTTTTTCACATAAGGGTCTAAAATGCATAGAAATGAAATGATATATAAATTGACTTTATCCTGCAGTAGTGGACAGAAAAGTCTTTAAGATTATAGGCAGTGGGATTCTTCTTATAGAATGTTTGAGCTTTATCTACTTCTCTACCCATTCATATGCAAGATACCCAAATAACACTCCAAGATAAGTATGTACCTACATTCTTCTGTGTAATACTAATACTCAGCAAAGAGATGAAGGAAGTATTTTTATGGATTCTAAGCTTTTTTTATTCTTAACTTAATACTCAAAAGGCCCTAGAATCGGTGTCTGCTTAAACATGACTGAAGATTGTAATTCAAATATCTTAAGAGAAATTAAAAAAACCCACACACTCTCTTGTAATGTTACCAGAACTAATTATTTTCATTTATTTTAAGCCCTGGATTCCTTCGATTTGTGAGAGTCTTGTGTGGTATGTCTTCGGATGAGAGGAAGGCTTTTCTCCAGTTCACCACTGGTTGTTCAACACTCCCACCAGGAGGACTGGCCAACCTACATCCTCGGCTCACTGTTGTACGCAAGGTACGGCTTATTCAGGTCATCCTTTAAACCAGCTGGTTTGGCTTTTGAATGGAATCGTTTCTATGTTAACAGTGACGACTTTTGTTTTATTTTCAGTTTCTAATTTATGGCCCTATGCTAAGCTTTCAGTACTAACATCTGTTTCAGATCTGCTCTCTGACTTGCTATATGTGTATTTTGTATTTATATATGAAATATACATGAAAGGATATTAAAGTATAGTTCATATATTAAAAGTGTTACTGTACAGATAAAGCAAACATATTTATAACTTGGTCTGTAGCTTTGCTGATGCTACTGTTTCTTGACAACTGGTGTCACATATGCAGTAAGTACCATAAATCACAGGACTTGACAACTTCTAACTTCCATATCAAGTGCTGCAAACAACTGCAGTAAACATTCCCTTTTTTCCTCAGGTTGATGCTACAGATGCAAGTTATCCATCTGTGAATACATGTGTGCATTACCTAAAGTTGCCTGAGTATTCTTCTGAGGAGATTATGAGGGAGCGTCTGCTGGCTGCTACCATGGAGAAAGGCTTCCATCTCAACTGAGCCGCTGGCCGCAATACGGAACATGGAAGTGTTTTTTGATACTAGCGAAGCCTCTTGTGTTTGTGTGCAAAAAATATGATCTCCACGCTGTGCTCTGACGAGACTTGCCTTTTTTTCACCTGTGAGGCTTTAGGAACATGTGGAATGTTTGTTAGCTGCTAATGACAAAATAAATCCCTGTAACTACACAGCCAGCAAGAAATTGGCACAGAACACTGTGTGATGCTTCAAGGGCTTGCACAACTGGAAATTAAGGTGTTTCTGTTTGACTGTTCCAAAGAACAGATCATCAGATTTTCAGTGTTCACTGATACAAATTTCTAACAGCGTATTGTGTAAAGTATGTCATTTACTACCTTGTACACTACAGTTGCCATCACTGATCCCTGTTTTGCTGGCTTTAAGCTAACTGGTCAGAAATTTGTTTCCTTTAAAACTTAGAGTTAATGGGCATCTCCAGCCTTTTCTTTTTTAATGGTGCCTGCACTATTGGAGTATTTTAGTGGGTTTTTGCATATAATCATGCACAACCATTTTTTTCTTTCAAGTGGGAATATATTTTGATTTCTCAAATGCCCTGCTATAAAGATCAAATCCTTAAGTGTGTTTGTGCAGCTCAACAATAAAGCTATTAAAAAACACTGGTTCCTAGTGCAAGGCACACTTAAAGCAAGTTTTACTTTTGGTTGTATTTTCTTTGTATATTATAAACATTTATTTAACTTGTTGCAGTTTGAAGTTTAAAAAAACCCACCCAATGTGTAAGCTCAAAAGTAATCATTAAAATGTTTGCAACATATAAAACTGTCTCCTCTGAATACTTCATTAGTACTTATTAAATCTTTGTACATGTTCTGAACAATGTGCCATACTTTTTTAAAGGTTTGAAAGAACTAGTGATCTCACATTCATCGCTGTGTTCAGATCTTTTCAGAATTAGGCAATGCAACTTTCTAAGAACTAGTCTGGGAGTGATAACGGTGCATGTGGCAGGTTTTGGTGCTCTTCAGTGAACCCATGCGACCTGAGGTTATAGGTCTTCATTGCATTGGAATAAAATCTGGGTCAGATGATACAGCTGATTCAGTTTTACTTGAGGTGGAGTGGATGTCTTGGTTTCAGCATGTATTTATTGGTAAAAAGTGGACTGCAGTAAGGTGAGATGACAATATGTCTTTAAAGATATTTAAGTACTTGATAACAGAAGAAAGGCTATTATAGTTGAATCTGTGTGGTAAGTTTTGTTCTGTGCCAGTTCTCTTTGGTATCCGCCTTTTCTCAGGCCTCTGCTGAAGGGGGGGTTGCCGGAAGATTCTGCCTTGCACATACAGATCAGGTTGATGCCACGTGTCTTTTCACAGCATTATTTGTAGGACGTTACAGTGTTGTTTTTTAGATTTTCCCCAATGCAGAATTGGAGGGGAGTCTCCATCCTGCCCACTCCTGTGCCTATTGTGCTTCAGTAAAACACCTGTACGCAGGTTTATAGAGCTATCTGCTCCAGACCCCATGTCATCTTTTGCTGAATGTGTTATTGTGTTAAAGCCACCTGGGCTGTTCTCACAATGCTCTTTGCTCCTTAGACCCTGGTTTCTAGATGCAGTTTTTGTGTGACCAGTATGTGCTTTCACACATACAGCTCTCACAGAATATGCTCATTCAGTATCAAGTTATGCCTACGGCTGGGATGAAGGTTATGAAGAAGGAGCCAGATAATTTAACTGTAGAAGGGTAAGTGGAAGTAAGCTCTGATTGCTGACTCTTCCATGACTTACTGTGTACCATGCAGGTGTGACTCAGCATGCTGTATGCCTATGAATGCAAGTCAGTGGAGCTATGGCCTCCTGCTCAGGAAGGGAGATTTGATTTGGTACCTACCTGGTACTGAGAAATTTGCATATCTTATTATTCTCCTTTTGTAAAAGTTTTAATCTTGATGCATGGATAGCATATACAAGAGGAAAAAAAAACACTGGTGTGCCAAAATGAAAAAGGTTCTGTGTAATTTACGAAGCCAACATGATAAAAGATCATTAAACTTTTGATTTTGATTATCTTTTATTAATGTTACAATATTTAAGTGCTAAATACTTCCAGTTACAACTTACATTGTATACAGAAATACTAAATACATCTGTACTTTTCCTTTGTATCTATGACTTGCACAGCAAAGGGAGGGAAACCAGCTTTTTGATGAAGCATGAATCTTGTTCAAAAGTGGTCACAGAAGTTACAGAACTGAAAATAAATCATGTTGATTTATTTTGTTGATGCTGAAGGGAAGGACTGAAACTCAGATAATATATTTCTGTATTTTCTGTCTTCTAGGTCTGGCATGATGCTGTGTAATTCCATGTTACACCTGATCGGTAAGTTTCCATTTCTTCATCCTCGGTCCGTTTTAAAATCGTTGACCATTCTAGAAATATTTCTGCTGGGTCAGTAAAGCTACATCCAAATGCATCTACATGTTTAGCTGCACCTCTCCTATTAGGAACACAGATTATAGGAGAAATGGAAAATATTTTCCAATTAATTTGAGCATTGCATGCGTCAGTCTTGCAACATCAGAAAATGCTGTCAGTACATTCTCAGCGTTTTCACCATCTTTTGTAAAATGCTTCCGTCAGTCTTGCATCTTCCTATCTTGCATCTTCCTAGCTTTCCGCCACTTTGTCAAGCACGAACAGAGGGGCGAGAATTCTGTTCCGGTTTGTTTCCACAATGCAGCCATTTAGCACCATTTCATCCAAAATTATGTGCACTCTGTCCAAGTTGAACATGATCTAGGAGCATTTCAAGTTAAGTATATTTTGAACAATGTGAAGATAATTCAGAAAAAATCTTAGGCATCTAAGTCTTTAACCAAAGTTTACAAAAATAGGTATTTCTTAATTTATTCTAGTTTATTTGGCTGTTTATTTTAATAGAGCTAGGGAAACAGTTCAATGGACCCTTTTTTCTGATCACAGGGCAGTCAGAAGTTTGTAGTAGAAAAGTTGAAGCCCCAGCAATATCCTCTCCTGGAAGACAGTAGTGGTACTAGTACATAGTAGTAGAAGCAAACTAAACATAAACTTAGATGTAGGTAGTTAATTTTACCGTCTGCCTGAGTACCACGTATTGTTTGGATATAAAATGTTATTCATGGATTACACCTTGAATGTGAAAATGGAAATATTCTGCATTCTTCCTAGGAAAGTAGTTGCCAAATTCTTAAAAATTGGATTCTTAAATTTTCCTTACCCTAATTTAATACTATTTGATCTGCTTGGAAATAGCGTAAGAGGAATATACTGATAGGTAAAGCTGAGTCATTGATCTAGCACTAAATCTCATAAAGAAGAGCTAAAGTAAATAAATGGTTCATGTTTTAAATACTTGCTAAAATATATTTATAATCTCTAATATTCACCTATAGGAAAATAATCTGAAGCAATATGTATTTGTTCAGTTTGCTTCAGTATATCACAGTTGTGGTAGATGAAATCTGTCCATAACCATGTCTGTCTTTCCTTAACATTATCTAACAGCATCTGTCTCAAAACCCCCTGATGACAGGCCCCACTCGGGTATTAAGTGGTGGGCATTCGTGATACATGAGTGCATTCGTGCAGACATGAGTGTTGGGAGCAGCCACTGAACAACTGCAAAGGGTTACGTAGTGAGAAAGGACTCGTATGTTGCCATTTATCACCAGAACCCGAAATGGAAAGGGGCACAGCGAAACAGCCTGCTGGGTGCATCTGTTGTGCCTCACTGACACACACGTACATATACAGAGGCGTGAATAACCCGTCGTCTGCCTTGCTTGCCACCTGTTGCTGCTTTTTAAATGTGTTCTTTGCTGTGCTCAGCAGATCCACTTCGCCTTCATTTTGCGCCTTCTAATTCTTGGATGTGGCTGAGGACTGCTGCAGTGGAGCCTGCAAGACACTGTACAGTAACTTCTAAATACATCTCTCAACACTTCTTACCCAATTTTGATATGAGTCTCTTGAGTGCCTTCTCTGCCCATCATGCTATTTTTGACACTACAGATTGAACATGGGAAGACAGCCTAGTTTTGCTCTAGTCCTTGTATTCATATTAGTGGACTTCCCTGCTACTCAGTGGAGCTGCAAGAACCAGGTTTTTGAAGGCATCAACATTTTCCTCTGCCCAGTGTGATAAAATTAAGTCTCACTTTATGACTAAGGCATTGAAGAGGATCTGACTTCAGCAGTCAGCTGTACTGCCCTGCCAAAGAGCAGGAACAGTGGGAGTACTGTGAACTGTGTATGACAACAGCTGAGGAGCCACATATTTGTATATAATTGTTCCTCCTAGGTGGTAAGTGGAAGTGGTGGGGGTTTAAGACAACATCTTAAACCACCGGAGCTGCAATGGCATGAGCTCATGCAAGGGAACAGTCTTGGGCTGAAGTCAAGAAATGGATTTGTTAGGTAACATTGAACATCTCGATACCTTGCTTTTTTAGCACATGGCTTTGAGAAGGGAATTCCTAAACCTGAGTTAAGTGCCTTATTTTCCTCACAGTGAGTGGTGACAGCCAGACCCATCAAACAAATTACAGGTTCTAGAGAATGCAGAGAGGGAGTTTTCCATGATCCTTTCTCTTGGACGCAGAAGCCCAAGTCATTACTTGAGGTGATGACTGGCTTGATCTCTTTTTAAATATCACAGTAGAGATGCTGCCTGCCTGCAACCTACAGAGGACAGAGGCTAAGTCTGAATACCTGGGGTATTCCAAACTCACTTTTCTCTGTGTGCAAGCTTAGCTGAGTTGATAGCAGCTGCACCAGCTTCCCTATGCTTAAGGTTCTCCTGCTGCCTGTAAAAGTTCGTAAGTGTGACTGTCTGGCCTGGCAATGAGAGAAGATTAAGATTTTGTCCCTGTCTTGGTGATTGTTTCTGCTGTGTACACTAAAGCAAGAAGAGGGGCACAGAATATCTCAGCCACCCTTCCAGGAGCTGAAAAGGAGAATGTGAACCTGTTCAGGCAGAGTGGTCAACTGATAAGACCACAGCTAGCAGGCTCTCAGCTTCCTCTGCCATTTCAAATTGCTGTGAATGCCCTGAACTTGGTGCTACCGTGTATTTGTGCAGAAGGAGAAGCAACTGTACTGCTGCTCCAGCAGAAGTGTTCTGCTTAACCAAGTGCACAGAATTGGTGGGTATGTGCAAGAGTAGGATTCCAGCCCTCAAATAACTTTTCTACTAGTTACCGTTACATGACAAACTGTAGTTGTCAACAGGATCTTGGGTATGCCCATGGTTCATCAGATAGCTTCTAAGTTGCTGACCTAACTTTAACCACCTGTTTTAATTCTAAGTTGTATTGTAAATACCAGGCTTCCTCCTGAGCCTGACCATAGGCTAAATTCCTTCTAAAAATCAGACTCGTGCTTTCAGGACTGAGGAGCAGTGCTGTCCTTACAACTTCAACAGTCACCATTTCTGTGGTGCCAGAGGCAAAGATAGAAGATTTACTTTGCTTGGCAGATTAAAGATTGAAGACAAACTTCTTCCTATTATATACTTTTCAAGTAAATCAGCCTTTACAGAAGTATTTTAATCTGAGAAGTTACAGTTTCTTTATTTCCAGTAATGTGAGCATTTTTAGGAAGACAGCTGTTCTGCTGCTTTGTGTTCACCTCTGGCACTGCTCTGCATTGGGCTAGAGGATCTGTTAAGGAAGTTAGACAACATTCCATTCATGTTTCAACAAGTAAGCCAACTCCTGGCTTTTAAGTTTTACACTCTACCACTGATTCACAGTGCCCCAGTTCCCATGGCAGAATCCAGACCTTCCTCTTCCTTTGACAGTTCCAAGGATCTAAAAACCAGACAAGTTGACCAACCAGGATCAGTGATAATGCAGCAACCTGCTCCTCCCATCTTATTTTTCTGCATTATCTTGTGTAAGAAAACATCTAAATCACACTTAGCACTGCTTTCTCCCCTGCTGTATTTCTGGAAGAGCTGATACTATGTCAAAGGAAAACACACCAGTAAGAATCTTGCAGCTGTTCCACTCAAATCCAGTGTGGTTCAGTGAGATGTCAATTCCCCTCCAGGGCCACTCCAGGTTATTTCCCGATGAGCCTATTCCAATGCAGAAAAGTGGTATGATTTCTGTCCCTCTGTAATCTGGTCAGCTCACAGTCATCATTCCAGAACCAGTAATTTCATCTGCAGTTTAAATGGGGATACTAATACCATGCTGAAAAGATCTATCACCTTGATTTTGGAAGGTCACAAAGCATTCTTAACCCTCTACCTAACATCCCAGCTTCCTTTCTCAGTTCTCTTCCCACCTCCCTTCATCACGCTGTTCTTGGCAAACAGTTGGACAGTACAGGGAGCAACCCTGGCTCTTTTTCCTTTCCTGTAAGTTTCACCTATGCTCTATGGTTACATCTTGCTATACACACACAACTCAGCCATTCACATCTGAATGCTCTGCCCAGGGAGAGATACGAATCTCTGATCCTCAGCAAGGCTTGTCCTCCCCACCTGTCACTTGTTTGGCAAGTGACCCCAAATTTCAGGGTTTGAAGCCCTGAAGTCATAGATCCACACCCAGCTGCAGAGCAGCAAAGCAAACCAGTTTGAGCAGCTGGCAACAGGAAAAAGCTGTATTTGGTGTGTGCACTGCTGTGCGCTCCACCCAGAGCTGTCATTTAAGGTCCTGCTTCCAGTAAGAATCCTGGCTGCCCACAACAGAGGATTAAGGGACTTTGACTAGGTCCACGCAGAGGCTAACTGGAGTTTTTAAACAAGTATGCAGAAGAAAACATGTGTTAATCCCTGCATATCAGCCTGGGCAAAGGTGAGCCCTCCCTCGCTCTATCTTACAGATTTCTGGCAATGCTGCCGTGGCTGCATAACAAGCAGTGCAAGCAAATGGTCTCTACACAACTGGCATTTTACGTGTTGTGCTCACTTTTGGTACCTTGAAGAACTGCCCTTCCTAAAGACGTTAATGGTACTTTCTACTATCACAGAGTTTTTATGACACATACGTACTAGGAGGAAGTAAATGTGACACAAGTATTTTGTCTCCTTCCCCAAAATATTATATAGACAGTTGAGCAGGGGAGAGGAAGGAATGGAAAAAAGCACATTTAGGACTTGAATGTGATAAATAACTTCTTTAAAGATCTCAGGATTTTCCAGGCAAGTAATTAAGGGTGTGTCCAGCCTTAACAGATGATGAAGTGCAGCCAACACCTTGTGATCACGAACACACGCAGGAACGCTAACAAAGGCTTTGTAGATTCCAGCACAGGTATGTATGGGGCAGACAGTTTGCTACTGAATATACAGCACTACAAAACCTTGATTTCTATCCTGGACACTCATCTTCAACTAGTGATTAGTTGGAGTTGCTTCTTTATTTAATCTCAAGTCACACGTTCTGACTTAACTTTGCTAACCTTCACTTTCAGTGACTTTTAGCCTGTTTAATGGCAGGCACGTTAAATGCACTGAAACCCATGAAATACTTTCTGATCGTTTCTTCCTCAAATGACTAAGCTGATATTAAATAGGTGACAAAGATGCCTTCAAGTTCTGTGAAATTCTAGAACAACTAAGCTAATTTTAAGATAATCCTTATAAATTTCCATTTCATCCAATTATGTTACAGAGCATAGCCACTATCACTTTTAAAATAAACCTCCTGTGGTTCTGTACAAACTGAATAGCATCCTTATAAGTTCTCAGAATAAATTCATCACTGAATTTTCTCAATCCTTAAATACGCTGCATTCTCAGTTACTCCACAGGGGACTGAAGAGTAAAATTGATTCACATGAAGGCATTCCCTGTACCAGAGTTTCTTATCTATCCTAGGAGGAGCAGCAGCAGCTAGTTGCAGTGGAATGTAATGGCTTTTTTGGATCAAGACAACATTCCTCAAATGCTTTGTCCTAGAGCACCCTCCCCCCACTTCCCACCAGGGGAACATAAGCATCTGTTTCTTCTGTAAGTTAATAATGTGACTCCAAGTAAGCTTTGCTTCACCAATTCAAGCAATAGAAAACTCACCTTTTGTAATTTTTAAAACTGTCATCCTTACCGGCATTTTGTTCTCTATAAAGCTGCTGTGGTAACACTTGAATTTTTATAGTCTCTTTTGTCATCAGCATAGCAAGAATGTAGTTCCTACACCATCCAAGCTGGAGTTTTAGAGCTACAGAAGACCCCACCCATTTATTTTATACACAAAGTGAGGCTTATCCAGTGCTATTAACACATTAGAACACAACACCCCTAGGACGATTTCAGTACTTGTTCACTCAACTGGCCCAACAACACTACTTACCGGTATTTAAAAACAATTTGAACAACGTCAGAAATCTTATGCTATTCCTGCTTATGTATTCTTAACTGTGCAACTTAAAAATTTCAAAATTTCATTTCAAAATGAAAGCAGACATCATATAATGGGGTTTTTTTACAAATTCACTCATGAAACCATCTGTAAAAAAATGGCTATTCTAAAGTACTTTAGCTGGACAGTAGCTAATCAGTGTTCATTTTTGCAGTATACATGAGATAACTTCACAATTGTTCATGCATGGTTTAGCATCACACATGCCTATGTCATACATATCAAGGTGATGTATGAATCCTGTTGGGCAGGACTCAGATTGGACCCAGTCCCTGCCTTGTGCTCAAGGTGCCCTTCCTGACAGCTGACTCCAGACTCAGGCCCTGATACAACCTACGCTAGGGGTGCCCTCGGTGAATGCAGGGGTGTGGATGTAAATGAAAGCTGGAGTCCTGCCTCAGCTGGAGCTGCCTTGCCAGGAATAGTGGGGCAATGCCCTATGTCTGGGACGCTGAAAGAATCAGTCTGTGTGCTGCAGGCTTAGTGTGGGCTCCAGGGACATCTCAAAATTGTGTGATGGTCTCAGTCTTTAGATTTAACTGGGCTTTGCTCTGTGCATGGAGTAATTACGGTCTATTTTACAAGGGGTTTGATTTCATGTAATTTCCTAGTATTTTTTTCATGTTAATAAACACTACTGGCTCTATAGAATAGCCACTACCACTTTTAAAATAAACTTCCTATGGATCTGTCCACAAAAATAATAGCACAGACTCAGGAGATTGTGATAGTCTCCTGCCAGATAGCCTGTAAACAAAGATTTTGTAAATACTACTTGGTTTTCACTGTTGCAGAGGTTCAGACACAGTATTTTCTCCATCAGATATGAGACCATTGGCAAAGGCAATGGTTTAATCCCAGGTGGGGATATTACTTTATATGTTACGAAAGGCAGATTGATGAATTATTGCTTGCACTGCAATAACAGCTAAGACACTTGTCCAGACTCTGTATTGTTTTTCTGGATCTGCTATTCAAGCTGTTGTCAAAAATCAATACAGTCCTGAACAACCCACTTCTTCACAGTTACACTTCAGCTTTACATTTAATACTGAGGCCATCTCACTTCATTTCAACTATTTTAGGTGTCCTTTCAACTTATGAAAAGCTCTTCTTCCTAAATGGGAAAATTACTTTGTACATATATGGAAGTAAAATGTTTCACTTTAAAATTGTTCCTGAAATATTTATCATAGAAAAGCGCATCTCTAAATGGTAAAATTACATACAACATTCATATGTCATCCATGTGAAGGAGAGAAATAGCAGATATGAGTTTTCCCAGGATTTTTTCCATTATGATCGAGTAAGTTAGTAATGCACACTCCTGTTTTCCAAACGTTTATATTTACACCATCATGCAGATGAGACCCTTAGATAAATACAGGAGCCATTCACTCCCTGTACTGCACCCATTGCAAACATCAGTGTTGGCATAAAGCAACAACTTCTCCACAAAGTGCAGACTAAGGACAGGATGCCATCCAGAGGGACCTGGACAAGCTGAAGAAGTGGGCCCCACCTGGAGTACTGTGTGCAGCTCTGAGGTTCCCAGCACAGAAAGGGCATAGACCTGTTGGAGCAAGTCCACAGCAGGGCCATCAAGATGATTAGAGGGATGACGCACCTCTGCTATCAGGAAAGGCTGAGAGAATTGGGATTGTTCAGCCTGGAAAAGAGATGTCTTAGGGAGTGACCTAACTGGGGCCTTCCAGTATCTGAAGGGAACATACAAGAAAGATGGAGAGGAACTTTTTGGAAGAGCATGTGGTGACAGGACAAGGGGGAATGGCTTCAAACTGAAAGAGGGTTAGATATTATGAAGAAATTCTTTACTGTCAGCGTGGTGAGGCACTGGCACAGGTTGCCCAGAGAAGCTGTGGATGCCCCATCCTTGGGAGTGTTCAAGTGAAGGTTGGATGAAACTCTGAGCAACCTGGTCTAGTGAAAGGTGTTCCTTCTCATGGCAGAGGGGCTGGAGCTACATGATCTTGAAGGTCCCTTCCAATCCAAACCATTCTATGATTCCATGATATGCAGCAGCCTTTCTCAGCAATTAAATGGGCTACTGATGGTAGCTCTAAGGATAGAACTACAAGAAGTTCTTCTCAGTAGGAAATTAATGACCAGAGGCAAACGGAATTTAGAATCATCAGTACACCAAACAATCTAAGATAACGAGACACTTGCAAACTTAAATACACCATATGAAAGCATAGGGGATTCTTTTTATGTGTAATTACTGAATAGGTCAGCTTAGTCTCTAATTCAGCAAAGCTCATATACAAGTACACGTAGTTCTAATCCTAAACTATAATATCTGAATACAAAAAAATGTAGTTTTACAATCACTCAGAGACCTTAAGAGTCCGTTCGTGCTGAAATGTCATTATTGCTCCTTTATAATATCAGTGAATTTAAGAGTTTTATGCTAATACCACAGCATTTTGTAAATTTCAGGAAGGAAATACAGACAGTATATATATATATCAGGTCAGGAAATGAGACAGAGTTCCAGCAAGTAGCAAGCATTAAAATATTTACAAAAGTGAAATTAATTATTTCCTGTTGGTTTGTTTTTTCCCTTTTTAGTAAAGAAGGCAGAATAATTCCAAGTAAAATGACAGAATTTTTCTATGTTCTTCATAAGCAGTAATTCTTAAATAAAATAAATAAATGAAATTACATGACAGTACTTCATTCCAGGATGGCAACTGTATATCAGGTGTATAATTGAAACTCTTTGTACCAGATCTGCATTTAACCAACAGCAAACATAAGTGTAAGAATTGCTGGAGTAGAGTGAGCAGGCACTGGGATTGGAAGAACTGAGAATGAAGACTGTTTGTGCTACATTCTCCTGGTTTAATTTTCTTTCAATCCAGTATTGTGTTTTATTTACTTGATATTTGTGTTTAATTGTTCAGGACAGTATTTTAGTATTTGTTTGTATTTGGGTTTAGTTTTAAATCGTATTTTAATTAATCATACACATGAAAATACAGCTTTTTAAGGGGAGGGGTGGAAAAAGAAAACGGTAACTGTGGCAATGCCTTGTTTCCTAAATTTCCTCCTCTCAGGTCTTTCTCTGTTCATAGATACAGAAAATAAAACTCAAATTTGCTTTCATGAAGCAAAATCAAAGTGCAAACATATTCGTACAATGATGCTACTGCTACTTGGCTCAAGACACAGCTGTAACATTCAGTTATTATTGCAGGCATTTCAATATCTAATTTATTGTAAACTTTAAAAGTGAAACCCTGAAGTAATAATTAGTTAAGCCTGAAAGTTCCCCTATGAATATAACTTTTCATGTACTTAGTTCTCTTGAAACAAGCTCTCCCTGTCTTACTTTAAATGGAACCAGGCTTATCTTAATGACAGAGGATTTAAATAGGTGACATTGTGAACATCAGTCATGCTTTCAGAAGGGTGCCAAAATGGTGTTACTTACTCTAAGTGCAAAATTGGTTAAACCTCTATATTGTCTTGACTGACAGTCAGTGCTATGAAGACAATATGAACTGGATCATACACCAAAGAGACAAACGAATTTCTGATACTGAAAAGGATACATCTAATTCACTCTGCAAGGGAAGGAGATAGACAGTCATTAGTTACAGTTGGTTCTCTCATTTCAGATGAAATGATCGCCCATCTCATAATCATTAAACATTACACATCCCTTTAAAGGATAAAGAAAGTCTTCAAAATAGAAAACAAAATTTTAGGGCGATGCAGGTTTCTGGTCTAGACTGGACTATTAAATGCTCTTTCCTGCAATGCTGCTTTGCCTTACATGTGCTACCTGCCTGTGTAATCAAAGCGAATGTTTTACATGGAAAAAGCCACTGAGGTCACCCACAAGTAACAATCTGAATACAGGCAGCGCCATCTGAGTCCGTGGGTGGAAAACCAGCAGCTCTAATTATGGCAGCTCCAGCGCTATATTCTCTCTTCCTCTTTCTGCAAAACCCAGGATGTTAATGCCAAGTTCACACAGTTAAAAATGTTGCTGCAGATCAACAGCAAAATCTAGACATTGTATACACCCATGGCTGTGGTAGTAGTGGCTACATATATTAGTGCTAAGGGTCCAAAGCTTGCAGTTGCCTTTCCTTGCCTAAGTATTCTCCAGCCCAATCAACACAATTCTTCATACAGTTATCATTTCCCTTCTGGTTTTGCCCTGGATTTACCCCAAGTACTATTATTCATTTAACCAAAACGTCTAAGTTAGAAGCCCTTGTGGTCTCTCTGCAGTCAGCAGAAGAGATGCGGATCTTCAACAGTCGGCACACTTGAGGCATGACTCACTTTCTCGAGATACTCATTGGTCTCCAAGGCCAGTAATGGGAGCTTAGGATGACCAAACTCCTAACTTAGGTGCCTCAGTTAAATATCTAAACTTAGAAACAATTAATCACAACCTTAGCAGTTAAGATTTTGCGCAGTTGGGCGGAGAGTCCCCAGTCTCTGCTAAAAGAGGGAATCTTTATCTGCTACCAGGGGAATTTTGTTTGCTAACATGGTTTTCATTCATGGTCTAGCCCTGGTTTTAAAGCAGAGTAACACTGGTAAAGTTTTACTGGTAAAATTGATATTACTTCTGTGATC
Source organism: Oxyruncus cristatus (assembly GCA_013399855.1). NCBI lineage: Eukaryota > Metazoa > Chordata > Aves > Passeriformes > Cotingidae > Oxyruncus > Oxyruncus cristatus. Next base: position 174,087 of record VXAY01001093.1, read on the forward strand.
TAAAGATGCTCTAAACTGGACTAGTTCTGGTCTACAGGCCTCTGCTGCATGACTGTGCCATTCTTCAATTAGAAGTCTTTAATGCATCACAAAAATTTAAGAGCCTGATCAGTTTAAGTTTCCTGAGCATTAAAATGCAGTTGAAGACATTGGAATTCTGAACAATATGCAGAGCTTTCTGTGGGTAGCCGTATAAAAGTGAAGGAGACTCAGAATTACATCTCACAAACAAATTTGAAAGCTTTCCCCCTAATTCCATTAATGTTTGTTCTCGTATCTGAATTCAAGCTCTTTAAACTCCATTAGATAAAAATAGAGTATGTGAGAATGTTTAAAGCTCACAAGCCTAAAAATAATAGATGACAAAATGTCCTTCTAGAGCAGGACAGATATTCTTTCCTTTCCCAGAGTTCTGTCCCTGTTGTCATCATCATAATTTGGGATTCTGCTAAAATTCTTCAAATCCTTAACATTAATCCCTAATAGTACCGATTTATACTTTCTTGCTCTGTGGTTACTGCCAGTAACCCCAGCTAGAATTATAGCCCTCATCTTCAGTGCTCTGCCATTTATTGTGTTATATGCTACTAAAAATAGAACCACTGAATGGCATGAGATTTCTTTAGCCACACCCATTTTACGTTCCTCTAGTCTCAAACACAAAATGCTACGGAAAATATAAAAAACCCCTGTGGTATGATGAACTAGCAAATTTCTAACAACCATCAGTGGTTGGGTTATATGTGTGGTCAAGGAATTATATATACTACATTTATATGTATAAGAACTACATCTATTTTTGTTCTGCTTTAATTGAAGAAAATAAAACTGGAGAAGTGGTTGGCAACTATTAGCTCAATTAGATAAATAAAATGTGACTAAATTTTTTGTGCATTCCTGTGCTGCAAGGATCAAATTCCATTCCTGGTTATCACTGCTAAGGTTGGAACTGCAATCAGCAATTTTAAGAGAGAAATTCTGACCTGAGTGCAGTCAGAAAGTGATACATTTAGCACCAGCAGTTTCAATGGGCTGGTGCGGTGTCAGTGGAGATAACAGCCTAAAACATTTCCCAGGCATCTAAATCGTGAAGGGTGCAGATGACTTTTTCAAGCATGTCCTTGAATTCACAGAGGGAGCTCTGCCATGCCCACTGGGGTACTAGGACTAGGAAACCAGTTAACAGACCCTCCATACTGATCTCTTGATTGTGCAGTTACCAATGTAATGCACTCTAGTACATGGACTACAGAGGAAACTATGCAGTCCTCTTTTTTTGAGAGGGATATCCAAGACATTGCAGCATAAGTTAATTGACTTTGTTTTTGTAACAAGGTTATTAAAAAACGTATGTTAAATAGCACATATTCTAACCAGGACTATAATGCTGTATTTTGAAACTTTGTAAAAACAAGCAAGCAAAAAAATCTCACATGAAAAGGAACAGTGTCATTTTGACTAGAGCCATGTCTGATGTTGAATCCTTAACAAAACTATCTCTGTAACAGCTGTTTTATCAGACATCCACTATTGCATGACAACAATATGGGGACTACAAGTACAGACTGGTTTTAGGTTTTCCTCTGCTTCATCCCTCTGATCTTGTTCAGTGAGATGATGTCAGTTCCCTGCTTAATGTTTACACCATCTTAATCATGAATGAAGTTCATTTGGGGAATGTAACGCTACGAACTGCATAAAAGAACTGCAAAGAAAAACCTCTTTATTTCTTTATAACATATAAAATGCCTATGGCTAAAATAAGAGTACATGACCCAAAGAAACTTCATAGCACATAAAAACATGCTTTTCTAACAGAAGTATTTCTGGTATTCCTTGTCTGATGATTTATAACCCATGTATACTTTTACTTCTCTGAAAAATCAATACATCCTGCTTTTATCCCCCCTCCTAATATTTATACTAAAGTATTCAAAATTCTAAATTAATACTAAATAATTATTTTCTCCTTTGATTTATTCCCTGAAATGACACAGTCACTAAAGCTTTGAAAGAGAAAAAATGTTTCATAATAGATTCAGTGTCTCACTCACCACTCTGCTGAAGTATTTGTCCAAAACTTCCACAAAGTTATGAATTAGTTCATATACTGCCATCTCATTCTGAAATCAAAAACAACTGAATATTAAATGAATATCTAGAAAATGTAATAGCATTCTTTGTGTTAATTCAGTTTGTGGTGAATGAAAAGCAACTCGATAACATAAGACAACCTACACTCAAGTGCAGAAGCTCAGGCCACCACAGCAGGAGGCAGTGTCATTACCCAGCAGAGGTGCCAAGAGCCGGACAGTGCCTGGGGCAGAAGCTTCAGGCCAGCCACACAAGGAAGCACTGCAGTACCCAGTGGGTCTGTCTCTCCCAGGATGCTGCTGTCCCACTGCATCCTTTGTTCCACCATCACCTAGGCCAGATACATGGACAGACACATCTAACTAGGTTATGCTGAAGCCACACCAGCCAGCTGCAGCACAGAGCCAGGCTATGTGGGGCGATTTCTGTAGCAGAGCCAAATTAATTTGCCCCAAATTGCATGCCATTATAACCCTGACTTGAAGATACTGTGGTATCCACACCACCCTGTTAAGGTCTCCAATAGTAAGCTTTGAACTAATTTCTGAGAACCGGGAATCAATGTAAATACTAAAGCCCCACAGACACAACCTGAACAAATGAAGTAACAGTACTTGTCAACTTTCAAATACCTTTCTTTTTTTCCCTTTTAAAAAAAAAGAAAAGAAATTGGCATCTTTCTAGCTGAACATTATGGGAATTTTTTCTTTGGCCAAGCAGGTTAAAAACAGTGGGGAGTTACCACAGATGAGACAGCTGACTTGGTTGTAATGCTAACATTTGTTGAGAAACTCCACCCCACATAAATTTGTGTTTAATCAAACATAAATTTGGAAAACAAAATCAGTACAAGGCTCAGGAAGACTACCTCATGATAACAGTTAAGTCTACTGCTAAAAACTGAAGTCAAATATACTTCATTTGCTTTTATACCTCTTTTTATTTCACAGAAATAAAAATGTGGGGGAATTTTTGTTTGTTTGGGGTGGGGTTGTTTTTTTTTCTTTTTTCACAATGACTCCCTGAAATTCTCTAATTGCTCTTGAAAAATTCTGTACTGGAAGAAGACTTGCGCTCTTGCCTGTGATAATCACTATCAGCTTTCATTGCAAGAGGGTATATAATTTCTTACCTCTGTCTGGTCGATGCCAACAACTACGAAAAGGGCTGCATACTGTCGGTACACCAGCTTAAAGTCCTTATACTCAACGAAAGAGCACTAGGCAGAAGCAAAACAAGTCTGCTATATCAGCTGTCCTTTAAGCATACAACAGCATAAAGCACAGGGCTCAAAGAAACTAAGCTTTCAGGTTTGTAAGACCCACAAAGAACAGTGGATTACCCAAGACCCATCAAACGATTTTGACTTGAAAGAAATTTAGTAGCATAACCATTACACAACACTTTTCATCTACTGCCAGAAAACACGCCACCACTTTTTAAATGGAAAAACTGGAACATACCGAAATGAAGTGACTTGTTATAAGGCACCCAATATCCCCCTAGCTTTTCATTTGCAAGCCCTTCCAAAAAGAGCCCTGAAGGTAATTTTCCTATTTTAAAAATTATCAAAATTTTAAAGTAAAAATTCAGAATATTAGACTTTCCGACTCCGGGGGAATGGACATGTGTTTCCCGGCAGGACGGGAGCCAGGAGATGGCGCCATTACACGCCGCTTTAGGACGCGCCGCCGCCTTTTCTCTCGGTGTCATTTCGCTCGGTCCCCGAAATGGCAGCGGCAGCGCGGGCAGCTCCTGCGCGGGAGCTGCTGGTCGGAAATGCCCTTCCTTGCAAGAGCAGTAGGAGGAGGTTAATTTCTTTAGCCACTGTCAAGTCTGCAGACCAAGGTACTTCATAAGAACTGCTATTTTTTCTGAGGTTTGCTAGAATGAAGTATGTGAGGACCACTGTGCAAGAACACACATAATTAATTAAAAATAAAGAAGCTGACTTCAGAACACAAACCAAAAAACTCAATTCACAGTCCAAGGCACATATTTCTCCTCTAATTCAAGCCAGTGTGCAAAAGTTTGGTGCTCTTCCTAAAGAACCAAAGGCTCAGTTAAGTGAGCCATGAAAATCTCAATTTTCATCTAAGAAATTTTACAACTTCTGAGTTTTCTGACTTTCTTGCAGAAAGTGTGAACACTTTTTTTGAACAAAAATGTCTAATACTGAGGCTTAAAAATTTGTGTTTCCAAATGCCCCTGTGCTTTAGGTAGTGTTTTCATAATTTAGAATCTCCTATCTGAAATTCTTTGTTTAAACTTGGAGCTGTCAGTACTCTCCCTACTACATTCTGGCAAAGCAGCAGTAATATCTCTCTATCCACGTCTACCAGACAAGCAATAAAAGGATAAAATGATTTTTTTCTGGACTTCTGAGTTTCTTCAAACAAACAAGAGGAATCTTCACAATAGTGATACACAAAACTCCAAAATCTCTGCAAGCCTCAGAAAAACATATTTATTCAATGCAGAGTAACAGTTCAACCAACTTAACCCAAAGCCTAGAAACTCAGTCTTTTTCTTCATGGGTACAAAAGAAATAATGACCTGCAATGGAAACTGATAGGTTTTCAGAATTATTGACATGAAAGATGTGAGATGTTGATAAAATAAAAACTGCAAAACTTACCTGATCCTTCGAACGGGAGAGACAGTTTTTGATCACTTCAGCTTCCAGCATTGTCCGTTTATTAATTTCTACATGCTCATAATACCTAGACAGTCTTGTTTGACCTTGCTTGTTAACCATAAGGAAAAATTTTATCATTTCTTTTTTGTTGATTTCAGTGGTAGATTTGATTACTGAGTGCAGGAATCAAGAAAAGTATTTCTGGTGGGGGGGAAAAAAAAGACTGGTAATACATAGGAGTCAAGACTTCCTAAAAGCTAGCCAGCACATTGGGCAATTGGAGGAGTAAACACACACTTCTTCATAACCATTAATCTCCTCACCGTTTTGTTCCTGCATGCTAACTGGTTGGAAAACATTATAAGGAATTTACCCAATACCAAACCAGAAGGTTAACAAAGCTCCTAAGAGCAAAGTGGCCTCTGAGCACTATTTTTCCCCTGACTTGTATTTAACAATTACATTCATACCATCGTCATATCATATTGAAGGGAGAGACAACAAAGGGAAATGTGTGGGCCACAGCACATGACCATTCCTGCAGAACGAGAGACTCCTAAATATTTGGATATCTGCAGTATCAGCACGCATCTTAAGCTGGACCAGGAGCCATTGAAATCCATTTTCTCCTGTCTCATTTCCCACACTGATGCAAAAGGTAAATTCTGCACTTAATGAAAGCTAAGTGTGGGTCTTTGATAGCTAAGGAGAAATCTGTTCACTTTAATTATTTAAAAGAGCTTAATCTCAATCTAAATAAATATTAATCCACACAACACCACTGAAATACAGTTGTAGAATATAAATATACCCCATGCAAGGTACAATGAAAAATGGTATTTCAAAGAGCACAGCACATATCAGAATCTGCTTGCTAAGCAACTGGCATCTTTCACGTTTTGAAAAGCACGGAAAAAACGATAAGTTAAAGATGTCATTTTCCTCAGTGTACTATGGTTTACTCCATGTACAAGGAAGTTTAGATTTCTATATGTAGTTTCAGATGTATTTTTACTAATTTGACTTGATACTAAGAATTCATTTCTTAGTTAAGTGACACATGCTTAGTCCAGGATGAATCCTCAGGACAAGAGAATCTGTTTGAAATCGTGACAGTCTTAGAGCATTCTCACCTCTGCCAGGCACGTGAAGTCTCTTCAGGAACGCACTTTTGTTGAGCCACTCCAACAGAAGAGTCATGGATGCAGGTCAGTGCTGCTGTAGTGCTGTGCACACAACTTGTCCACTGCACCCAGGGCTTCTGAATCAGCATGAGTTGCTCTCTGAGAAAGAATGAACCAGGTAATTAAGACAAAAAAGGGCCCAGATGGAAATGTATAATGGCATCTTCACTGCTGGATGGCAGGTAGGCTGACATTTATGACTAAATGGGAGAGTACCATCTATACAATCTTTACTGTTTAATATATGGCTCATTTTTTTCCACGTTCTATTTTGTATTGCTGGTTGAAGTTAGAGTTGCAATGTCTTTGTCTTTTGAAGCATAAAGGTGAAACAGTAAGTTGATGTAGTCATTTTTTGCTACAAACCTTCCAAGAACTAAGGATAAGAATGAATGACTCCTTCCAGCTCTGAATGAGGCCCTCTACCAAGGGCCAACCTCACAAGAGAAGGAATCTGAAGTTTTAAAGCTACTCTAGAAAGGGCTGTGGTACGAAAGAGAAACAATCGAAGAAATGCTGCCCATTGTTTTAATCAAGCTCAGACACAGGAGACCAAAAGCACCTTGTTCCTACCCAACTGCAAAACATGTCTGTCCCTGCTAAACAGATAATGACAGTGACATAGACAGCCTTTCTTTTTCCACCTATTTTACACCTTTGTGTTTGGCACTGCTGAAGCACAAACAAGTTGTCTGTTTTAAACAAGTTGTTTCCAAACTATTTTAATAATTTAGTCATAAATTGTACCAAGGACCATAAATCCTGTTTTCACAAATCAGCAAGCTACATATATCCACCCTAGAAGAATAACTGAAGGCTTAACATGTCTTATACATGTGGATATCCAAGAGGGACTTGAGAACAGGAGGAGAGTAAACTATCCCAGGGCACTGATAGAGCTGTGATACTTCGAGTTACTGTTAAGCAATATGTGACAGGAAAACATACACAAATTGATACATATGATCTTACTGCAGGATTGGACCCTAATCCTAACTATTCCTTTATTAACCTGATCTTTGTACATGGTTAATCCCTTTCTGATGTTCTGACTATTGTATCTGCGTGTTCCTATGAATGGCCTGAATAGTTTTACTTATGAATATACTTTAGACCAGATTATATTTTTTTAATCCACACAAATGCTCTTACCCAGAATAGATTAAAAAAAAAAAGTTGTAACAGAGGTAGAACCACAATAGCACTCAATTGTGTCACCTGCAATTTATGAGACAATTATTTTTCATAAGACTGGAACGGGTGATTAACATCCGTAGTAAAGAGGTCCACTAGTATCATGAGTAATTCCTGTATTTTCCCACCAGACCCAAAGATAGCTTTCAAAATTTTAACCATAAATTTTGTTCAGATAAATGGCAGCACAAGCACACAGTTTTGTGCAGAAACACTGGATTAAATTAACATGTTCAAATAATATTTTTTTTTTTTAAATTACAAAAAGCATGCAAGCGTAGCTGTGGAATCTGACTTTGAGAATAATACCAGTGTTAAAAATATCTTAAGGGTTTTTTTTAATTTCCTTTAGAACTAATTCTGAAAAAAAAATTGCTTGTAGAAATAAAAACATTTGCTTGCACATTTAGGCAAAAAAAAAAAGAAAATCACTGAGTTTTGTTTCTAGCAAACAAAGATTATCTTTTCTCTTTTCATCTTGGCTTTCAGACACAGGCAACCTTTTGAAGTGAGGTTTTCATATACAGAATCTACAGAATCACAGAATATTCTGAGTTGGAAGGGACCCACAAGGATCATTGAGTCCAAATCCTAAGTGAATGGCCCATATGGGGATCAAACCCACAACCTTGGAGTTACTAGCACCATATCAACTGAGCTAATCTCAGTTATATAAGATATATATAACTTATATAAGATGTACAGAAACCTGTGAAGTATAATAAACAAACAAAAGCCTGTGTATGTTGATGGGTGGAGAAACCTCCATTCCTTCAAGTTCTGTATATGTGAGAAGCTGCCTTTTATGATCAATAACCAGTATTCCACTTACAAAGGCAGCTCCATTTCTTCTGATATAACTCTTACGTGCCTTCCTGTGCATTCTCACGCACATGCCTGTGTGTATCAACGCACATACACATGAATTACTATGCTTTTATGAATGCAGAATCCAATGGTTCAAGGGAATTGGTGACAAGATGCAAGCCTTTCATATCTCTGCCATTATTTTGTTCATTTTAGTAATGAAAAGACATTAGTATCTGAAGGCTGTTTGTCAGAACTAAATAGGCTGTCTCATTCCAGGTCACTGGACAACTATCTGCATCACAAATGCGCTTAGGAACCGAAGACTGGAAGAGACTATTGGGATCCTGATGGACTGTCAAGTCCAACTCTCCCCATCACAGTCAACCATGCATTAGAAATTTTATTCAGAATAGCCTATGGTATATGCTTCCTGCATACCCAATCTACAAAACACCTACAAAACTCTGTCTCTGAATGAAGACTCCCTAGAAACAAAAACCTCAGAAGGTATCATTTGGGGAAGATGTAAAAAGTCTTGAAATTGCAAACTTTCCTTCAAAAGAAATTACCTTCTGGAGTGACCGAGTAGAACCCTTACAAAGTATTTCTTCTGTAATGATAATTTGGTATGTGCACAGACGACATACAGCTTAACTACTGTGATTTAAATATGCACTATTACAGTGTATTAGATCTCACCCTCATTAAAGTATCTCTCGCAGATAAATATCTATGAGAGAAAACTCATATGGTGATTGGCTTGTGTGACTCACACTGCTTCAGGATCTGTTTCCAGAACATGTCAGCTCTGCAGGCTGCATAACCATATAAGACACCTCAAAGTAAGCTGTCCCTGTTTGAGTCACACACCTAAATGATGTCTTTTCAGATACTGGCTGAGACCTCTCAGAGAGACAAAGCCTGCAATACCTGTTCTGTGGATAAAAAGATCTTAAGTCTCCAGCGAGGCCAACCCAGCTGATTCCCATGCAGTAATATAAGACATTTTTTAAACGTATTTTTAATTACTCCTCCAGTATAGATACAAATACTCAATTTAGTTTGCCAATGATTTCACCAATATTTATGTATACTCTGACACATAAATTATAAAGAAAGAAACAATCTAAGTTTGAGTTGTACTTGCAGTACAGCTGTAATTCAAATTGGTCGTGTGTCTCTCAAGCTAAAACCACTCCAGTCAACGTCTACAGATTTAGAAGCATTTTAGTTATTGCACTCTAAGAACTGTTCGCAATATTCTAGGGCTCTCAGCTAGAATGCAAATAAGAGATCAAATCTCAAAAAGAAGAAATGCATGACTATATATTTACAGAACCGCTTTACCAGGAATTAAAAATAAATGTTAGATTTCCTGCACTGTCTACCTCTAAATAAGTTGATTTTCTGGATGCAGAGATCTAATGACACTTTACTTGCGTACTAAATGTAGAATCATAGAATATCCCAAATTGGACGGGACCCACAGGGATCATCAAGTCCAGCTCCTGGCCCTGCACAGGACCATCCCCTGCACAAGACCATCCCCACATGCCTGAGAGTATCATTAAAATGCTTCTTGAACTCTGTCAGGATTGGTGCTGTGACCACTTCCCTGGGGAGCCTGTTCCAGTGCCCAACCACCCTCTGGGTGAACAACCTTTTTTAATATCCAACCTAAAGCTCCCTTGACACAACTTCAGGTCATTCCCTTGGGACGTGTCACTGGTCACCACAGAGAAGAGATCAGTGCCTGCCCCTCCTCTTCCCCTCACAAGGAAGTTGTAGACTGCAATGAGGTCTCCCCTCAGTCTCCTCTTCTGCAGGCTGAACAAGCCAAATGACCTCATATGGCTTCCCCTCCAGGCCCTTCACCAAATGCAGAAACATTTGTAAGTAAAACATTAATGGAATTAAAACATCAATGAAAATTAAAAAATGGCTAAATAGTAGAGGCAAGAGGCAAAAGCAGGTGTAGCACAGGAAAAATATTTGTGATATATATGTTTACTGAGCTTCCTGGCTGTAAATTTATTGTACAAAAACATGTAGCAAATGAAGACCACTCCCATAATCAGAACCTTTGGTCTTCCTACTTTTGTTCTGACTTGTGGACAAGGATTTAACAAGTCACATGCAACGTTATTTATCAGTAGAAGTAATCTTTGTATTCTAGATCTTATTACTGTGCACCTTCCCCCAAAGATGAAACAAGCATGTCTATGTGCGTTTAAAATAAAACACTGTGTTGATCTTCAGGATCAGGGATTTTACAAAAACAACTTTATTAACCTAGGGAAGTCAAAGGAGGAAGGAAAAAGTAAAAAAGTTTTCCTTTGCTGTTGAGTTGTCAAAATGCTCACTGAATATAGTAACGGAATTAAACTGCAGTAACTCCCACATACTCAGGAATGAGGAATGTCCCATACAATTCAAGCTAAACAAAAGGTTACACTAGTTATGAGCTAAGTTGCAATTTTAAAGAATGATTAGGTACTGTCAGTAGACAAAAGAAATAAGCTGAGGTGGAAAGGAGTTGGATTTAGATTGCCTAATCTGTATGGAATCAGGAAGACTGTACAATGACATTTTAGTAGGAAATGATTTAATGGAGAAGAAAGGAAGGACTGGATAAACTAACAGAAATATCAATACACACCTGAGGAGAAATTAGTAAAGAAAGGAAACACCAGTACTGAGACAAGGAGTATTTTTTTTCAGTAATTAACAGAATTCCAGCTCTGCCAAGAATGGGCCTTGTTTAGGAAACTATCCATTTTTTTACTTAATGAGCACAGCATTTAAACACATTGAAGAGAGGCAAAACCAAAGGGCTACCTTAACTTACAATGGGTGATCTATGGATCATTTCAAATAGGATGTGACAATAATTTGTGAATTCTGCATTTCAGAGTAGGATTGTGCCACTGAGGTAATTTCACCATATCCAAAACACAGCATCAAACACTGCATTGCTATCGCTGACAAAACTGAGCCAGACAAAATTGACCAGTAATTATTTGCAAAACCTTCATCACGTGGAAAAGACTTTTGAATAACAAATATGGTGCACTATTCCTTCCCATCCAGGGGGGAATACATTACACACAACACGAGTGAGGTATCATGAAGATGACCCTCTGGTCATTAGCCAGCTTCCAGAAACATACCATAAATTCAATAAATCTATTATAAAACCATCTATTTGCAGGGCAAACTCAGCGCACCATTAAACGGCGCTGAGTCTCAAAAACTTAAGTTTTTGACCTAAAGCTGGCCGCGAGCCGCTTTGGGATGTAGGCCCCGGCCCGGCCGCATTCCCGCCGACTCTTCCGAGGCCGTTCGGCACTCCCGAGGCGCG
>VXAY01001093.1:186462-280619 GCA_013399855.1 Oxyruncus cristatus
CGGGCGGGCGCTGTCGCGGCGCGGGCCTGTGACCCTCCTCACCCTCCTCCTCGCCGGCGGGGCGAGCTGCGCTGCGCCTTGACAGCTGCGATGGGCTCCCGCCACACAATGACTCCGGGGCTCCCCAGCCCCGCGCGGATTGCGGGCGGCAGGAGCCACCGGGCCTGCGAGCGAGGGCTGGCACCTCCCTGGAGCTCAGCGAGCGGCTGCTTTGGAGGGAAAAGAGGGAGTTAGGAAGGGGCAGGAGTGCCTACCTCCCGAACAGGCGGAGGATGAGAAAAGGGAGTTCAGGTAAATCTGAAGTAAAGGACTCGGACAGGCACTTTAATTTGAGACAGGTCGAGTGTGTGTTTTCGCTTTCCTTCGGACTCGTTTCTTTGGAGATTTCGTATCAGAGAAGAAGAGTGAGGAGTCAGTAAGTCTGCAACTGGTCATTTCAATACAGAAAAATACTAACTTATCTCGGGAGCAGAAATTGAATAACTCAAGGTAGAGAGCAAGTGTTGGAGTTGCAGTATACATCTCTTGCCACTAATGTTTGCTTTTAGTAGTAGAAAGGATAATTCTACAAATTACTTTTCCAGGTAAAAATAAAATCATGCATAGACTATTACAGGTTTTTGAACAGATTCAAAATGTACTGAACGTGAGTTGTTGGTATAGGAGTCATTATCCTTTTATAGGACAGAAATGTACACGATAACAATGTTAAAAAATGTTAACAAACTTTATTGCTTCCAAAGAATTTTTCGTGATTTTTGTATTGAGTGAATGTTTAGTATCTTGAAGTGGCATTCCATCAAATTGCAGTCTAATTAGAGTTTTTAATAACCTGCTGCACAGCAGCCAAAGTTTGCAAGGCATTTACTTTCAGAACCAAGAACTATACCTGAGCCTGGGCAGTTCTTTCAGAGTTTCTTGTCTCTATAATAAGCATGTAACTTGCGCTATTTTTGTTACAACTATAATTAAGAAAGAATTTTAAAAAACCACTAAGGGAAACAGATGAAGAGGTTTCACTGTTTCCTTCACTTACTGCCAGTCTTACCATTTTAAACCTTGTGGAATGGCTGGTTTTAAAATCAGTGTGGTGGACATTGGTGAGAATTTTTAGCAGAGGGTAACTGGCTATTTCTCCTGCTTTCTCTAGTGTCTTAGTAATACAGCACTGTGTTTAGAATTAAGTTGCTTAGTGCTATTCGATAGCAAAGAAAACCATCTTGAAATTTTTATGTATGGGCTTGTTACTTCAAAACGAAGTACTGCATTCTGTACCCTGTCGTGGAGCACAGTTCGGAGACTTTGAAAGTTATGTCTGACTGAAAAAGCGCTGCTGTGAACTCATATGGCCTCTAGACTCCCTGATGTACTCTTGCCAAGTCTGCTGCGTTTTGTTTGTGGTTGCTGTTTGTCATGCATTACCAGTTTCAGTTGCTTATTTCTGGAGGTATGGAACTAGTTCTGACCCTGATTACATACATGTTGATTCACATATGTGTGCATAAGGCCATGGGACAGAGACAGCATAGTTGCTGCACACTGTGGCTGCATGAGGGAGAGGTTTTCTATAACTTCAGAAGCTCAGGATAGAAGGGAAGGAAGCCATTACCTTTGGATTTTAAATGTCAAATTTAGTGGTTAAGACTGATACAGGAATGTGTTGAGAATATTTTTGGAAGATAGGTGTTTACCAGACCTGTTGGGTTTTTTTGTTGTTCTACAACTCAAGATGTAAAGCCACAGTATATTTTGTGGCTAATAAAACTTTGATAGTTTGGACCCCAGACAACAGTTTTGTCCACTGAAGCTGGTGAGAGTGTTGTTCATCTGTGTGATGCTGTGTACCACTGTAGGTTTTTTGATGATTGTGGGTTCCTGGATTGAAAGGAAAACAGTATGTCCTTAGCATGACAGTAGATAGTTTATATGGAAGTGAGTGTTGGATGATTTAGTTGCAACTGTCCTGACGCAGGTAATTTCATCATTCTTATTTCTTCTTTCTTTCAGCATGATGGTAAACTCTGTAAACATTGTTTCTCAGTGCTGGCAATTACAAATCCTTTATAACTTTGCAAACAATGCACTTAGTGCCATGTTCTAGTAACCACAGTGGTGTTGGATCAAGGGTTGGGCTTGATGATACCGGAGGTCTTTTCCAACCCGGTTGATTCTATGATTCTGTAAAAACTATGTGGAAAACCAAGTGCCTTAGCAATATGTGTGATTTTATTTACCTGTTCTGAATTTATGACTTTATTATTCCAAACCCTTTCTTATCTGCAGTATGAAATTAATGGGACTCCTGTGATTTACCCACCTACCCCCTTTCTTTTCCTGTATGATTAAAGAATGGAAGAACTGCCCACCCCTCTTTGCATACAGGGGTGATGGTGCAGAGAGAGATGGATCTTGTAATGAACTTTTTTCTTTTGTTCTACCTGTCTGTGGGACACATTTTTATAAATAATTTAAAGTACATGTTACCTTACTGTGTTGGGGTTTATACCACAACTGTGGTGACTAACAGAGGGTCTTGAGCCTTTGGGTCTGAAGTCCTGAACTGGTAGACTTAAGTCTACATTTACATCAGACTTTGGATCGAAAATGTTAATAATTTTACACTGTCTTTCCAACTGTTCAGGTGCATGGCTGTTCTGCTTGTGTGCAGAAGAGAAGCAGCCATCATCATGAGACAGATCGGTTTGTGCAAACCAATATCAAGTATAGAAATGTCAAATATCAGGCATGTAGTACTTGAAACATAGTACACTTTTTTCCTTTTACTTGTAATATTGCCTGCTGCAGTAACTTTCTAAGCATTTACTCACAGCTGTGTGGAAAATAAGTAGTCTGGCATTGCATTGATCTGTTCCCTATCGGGTGAACTAAAAGAAAGATTTTTACTGTAGCAATGTTGTGTAGTTGTAACTGTAACTTTGAGCTGTCACTCTATTGACCTTCATGTTTATAGCAGTTAAACTGAGCTACACTGTCTATCTTTTCTAAGACATTTATGCACTTGAGAGGAGTTACAGCAAGTCCATATTGTTGAATGTTATGTATTTGTTACAAGTAATTATTTACTCCAGTTGGTAAGTGGCTCCATAGTCTCCTAAAAGAAAAGGAAACATGGATCCAAAACCACTGTGGAGATACAGAAACATTTAAAGAAAGAAGATAAAGTTGTGTCAAAAAGGTGTATCATAGGAAAGGTTGCAACTTTGCCGGTAAAATCAAGAGCGATCCACTTGCCTGTGAGGCTTATAGTCTGATAAGGCTTGGCTGGAATAAAGGTCTCAGTTGTGCAGTTTCTTCAGGTTTTCTGAACTAGATAGAAGTGAGATGGAGTACTCTGTGGTAATACAAAATCACGAGTATGTTGGAAGAGACTTCCAAATATTCTAATGAATAGGATGAATAATTAAGGAACAAAACCACTCAGAACAAAACACATGCAATTTCAGTTTAAATGTTATACAGCCTCTTAAGTAACTTCAATGTGCATGAAGATTGATAATGATTGTTAATGCATTTTCTGTCCTGATGTCTTTGGTGACACACAACTGAAGTTCCTAGTTTATCAAATTTTACAAATGCTCTTTTTCCCAACTGTTTGATGACATTATGGGAAAGTTTTGTTATCTAACATTTTGTGTTTTTTATGTAGGTGTTTAAAAAAAACAAACCACAAAAACCCATAGATTTCAGATTTTACTTGCATGCCTTCCCCTTTCCCTTTCCGCTCTGGGGTGCGGAACAGGCTCATTAAAGGAATTTTATACAGGATATTCTTTAAAAAAAAAAGGTGTATCTTCAGATAACGTGTAAAAGGGTTGATATCATGAACTGATACCATGTTTAGAGTATGTATACGGTCATACTGTATTTCAGCATTTTTCAATGCTTCAGTGTTTATAAAGTTTAGCAAGAATCAATTGCTGAAATATTTGGCTGTATGTGGCTTGTTTTACTTTGTTGCAGGTTTGAAGGGGAGATGGAGATAATGTTGGGAATGTTTCTCTCAAATTTGGAGGAACAATTATTGCTTCTCATAGCATAGACTTTGCCTTGCTTTTGGCAAACAGGTAATTTGTTTTGATGATAGATTGCAAGTAGAAGTGGTTATGAGGGTTGTGGAATGGTTACGCCTCAGCAGCTAGGGAGCATTAATTAAAAAAAAAGTATTTAAAAATCCCCTGTCTTTTCAAGAATTAGTGGAATTCTATGCAGGGGGCTATTGTAAATGCTAAAGTGTTCTTGGGTCAAAAAGTCTTTGCATAAGTTCTTGGAAGAAAATTTCCTGGGGGTATCTAAATTCAAAGATACTGTCTCTGATTTATAAGTTTTTGGAGATTTGGAATGTTTTCTGGGATTTATTCTTTTGTTTTTGTGCTACTCCTGTGGCACTGCCTGCCCATGATTAGAAGTGGCATACTGAGATTGGTGGTTTGATGGTCTGACGAGGCAAGCTGTTCTGATATTCTCATGACCGATGAGTTACCTTTGAAATGTAATCATAGAATGGTTTGAGTTTGAAGGGACCTTAAAGATGATCCAGTTCCAACCTCCCTGCCGTGGGCAGGGAAGTGTTTTGGTTTGATTGTTCAAGAGTATACCTACTGCTGTTTTGATACTGTCTTGCTTAAGTAACAAAGCCTGATTGATATCAGGGCATTAATTGTGATCGAATATGCAAAATTAAGGCAGGAAATGCAGATGCTGCAGTTGTGAAATGCACAGTGTACTTTAACTGCATGCGTTGTTTATCAGTTGCATTTTAGATGGTTAAAGTTGGAAGTATGATTAATTGATAAACTGCTATTTCATTGAGTCTTACAGGTGAATTTCAGTATTTATTATAAAATTAGGCTTAACTAATCAGTCCTTTTTAAGCAGTCCTTAAAAAACCCAAAGGTTATTTGATCAACACTGACTGAAAATAAAATGAAGTAGGTTGGAAAAAGTTGATCAGCATTGTTATTTGTGATAGCTGTAAATGCAGTGAGGTATGTGGATAATATATGCCTCTGAACTGGCTAACTTCTGTTTGTGCAAGCTCTTAAGGTGCTTGCTGTAGCAGGGGTGCAGAAGTACTTCTTTGTACGAAGTAATGTTTATTCGCATAATAGAATATTTGAATATTCAATACCTTTGTTTATAATGAAACTTTTTTCTGTGTAAAATAACATACATATTAGAAGTTAAACCCCAGAAACTTCTGTTCATTAATCGTTTTTCTAAGCTAATGGTGAAAGCAGGTACATATTTTCTGGAGTTAAGTGCATTTTGCAGTTTAAAACACTGAACTGAGAGTTGTGGGTATTTTGGGTAGAGGGCAATTAGACATAATCAGGAGTTTCCCTTCTGTTTGCCATTTCCTTCAAGGCTTTCCATAAGCTGTTTAGCCTAAACTACGTCAGGAGGGAGATTGCCTCTGGTAGAACTTCAGGTGCCTGTTTACTTAAGGTTGAAAGTCTGTTCTGTATGCCTGTGGATGGATCTTGCCTTTCCTCATAGGCTTCTTGGCAAGACTTCCAAATTAAAAATGTTCAGAGCTGCTTCCTTTTTGTGTATGGATAACCTATAAAGAGAGGACATGATTGTAAATTAGAAGATGGCTGCTGTATAGCAGAGCTTACCTTAAAAGATAGGTGTGCAAATTTGGAGTAAGGAGATTTCTTGAGATAGTTCAAGATAAATAGAAATACAGAGATTTTCTCTTGTGGAAAGAATATTGTTAATATTTCATTTGTTTCACTATAAAATTGAAGTATGATTTTTGGCACTAAAAGATTAGAGTCTTCTTCACTAAAAAACACAGTGTTTTTACTTTTCTGTGCCCCATTCTTCCGTATTATTTTTTAAACAGTTGATTTAGATCTTTAACACTGTTTTATAAAATTTTTTTGCACTATTCACCTCATGGAGGCAAAAGAATAAAAGAATGCAGGACATTGAGTTACATAAAGATCCATGTAGACAGTGAACAGGAAATACCTAGATGGCTGTGGAGTTTATGTATGGGAAGATATTGGTCAGTGTAGAAGTCTTGTAATTTTTTCTGGAGTATTGTTCCTAAATAACTCCCTTCTAGCAACACTTGGAATAAAAGCTTAATAATTGCCTTTTCATAGATGTGTATTTGGAATAAAGTCTCTCTTAGAAGAAGTGCATAGAACTGTTAATTCATAACAGTCTGGTGAGGTTTTCTTTTAGGCACAGTGTAGAAGTTATGTGACACATAAGTTATATGACACTTCCTGGTGAAGAAGTACTTTTTTTTTTTTCCTTAAACACTGGATGTGTATTTTATTTCTTAGTTTCATTGCCTCTGCATATCTAATGACTCTGTGAGAAATGTCTCTTTGGGGAATTTTTTGTCAGGGTTGAAGTATCTGTTGGTGTAATTATTTATTTCATGCTGAAAGCAGGTTTTGAGGTAGTGATGGGTATTCTTGATCCTTTCTGTCACTTAACCAGTTGGAAGAAAGTGATAATGGTTTGTTTTTCCTAACTGATGAAGAGTGTGGCAGGGAAGTTGGATCTTCCAGTGACTTAACATATCTTCACGACTTGGAAGAGCTTTGTTTGCCTATCTCATTGTTACTTTTTTTCACTCAGACTGTTCTTGCATTATCCTAAACAATGGCTCAGCAGGATGTTGAGTTTAATGATACCTTCTACCTTTATCAGTGCAACTCCAAACAGGTCTCAAGAGCTAATTATGAAGTTGGTTATTGTTCAGGACAAGTCCTGAATCTACAGCATGAATTCAAGCAGTCTGTAGGTTTCTCTGCCACTACAGGGTCTTTATTAAAAATGGCTGATTAGAGGTAGCCTGCTGTTAGCAATTAAAAGTAAAAATACATTTTTCTGAGTTCAGAATAAATTCAGCTTAATGTTACTGAGAGATGAAGGGCATTCCTATCTTTTTTTGGAGATATTGTGCATGTTTATGTATATATTTGTTGAAAAATCCTGCATATGTTGAATGTAACATTCTGAACAATTGTCCTTCTCTGAATGCTGACTGAAATGATCCTGAAATAGAGAATGAACTTTAGAAAGTCCAGATGCCTGAAGGATATTATATTATTCTGATTATAAAATTTTTTAACAGTTTGGTTTCTGTAAAATTTCTTCCATTTGCTGACCTTGTTTTTTCTTCACCCAAAATATTGCCACTCCTTAACTACTACCACATATGAGGATGATGGTCCTATAATACTTCTTCTAGAAGACAAAACCCAAAGAAAGCCCCTTGGCTTTATACCGGTGACCACTATAAGAAGCTGGACTTTAGTATTTAACTTGAAACTGTGGTGGTTTGCTCTCTTTGAGAATTATGTGCTTAACTCCTGGGGTGCTGGAACAGAATCCTGCGATACACCTTGAGACCTGGGAAGAAGAAAAGATCCTGCTTTGACAAACAGCTCTCAGAAGAGAGTTCAAGGAGAACATGTAAACATGTTTATAAGTTTTATAAGAGCTATTCTGTTTCATAGCTTTAGCAAGATATGTACAGTTGTATTTGTAGAAGGCAGGACTACTGGCTGTGTTAACACTCTGAAGTGGTGTAAATCAGAGTGCTGGCACTGTTCTGTGCCAGGAGGCTGGATTAACATTTAGGAGGTGCAAAATACCTGCCCCTCATCAACCTTCTGTGATGCCTCACTGAAAACACTTGAAATTACACACTTGTACTTTAATTGTCTTACTCTTTCTTAACTTTTAATTCCATCAATTTGATTATAATCAGTTTTGTTGCTGTTATTGTTGCAGTTGCCTTAACAACGCAGAGCTCTTTATGCTCTGTAATACTGTATTTTTCTATGTGTGCGTACATATATATGGCTTCTTACATTCAAACGCTATTAGTTCTTGCTTTCTACTCTTTGTTCCTTAGGCGTGTGTGCTCCTGACCTGCAGCTGATGAACACTGACATGAATGTTCATCATCAGAACAGTCTAGGTCAGTTCAGATCACTGTGTTCATAGTCTACTGTGGGTTATACTTTCTCCTTCTATAATCCTGATTAATAAGTAGATGTTCCTGGTTTTGTACAGGATATGTACATTCTTGAGGATGTTTGCCACACAGCAATTCCTCCCTTCCCTTTCCACTCTATAGTGATTATGGGAACCTGCCACACTGCAAAGCATACAACTTCATTCTTATTTACGTGCTCTTTTACTGCGAATACTAGTAATAACAAAAAGAATGAGCTTAATATTTTCAGTTCTATGTAGTATTAAGTATCTAACCAAGCTCTAACTGTGACCCTTTGTCGTTAGCTGTATAACGTAACAAAGTAGCTCCATGTTAATGGAATAATGTGCCGATGCAGTGATGCTGACAGTAAAGATATTTTTAATCTTATCAAATTCAAATATTGTCTTCTGGTATGTACCTGATTAGTCTTACTGGTTGTAGTGGTGACTGGAAAGAAAATTTTTTACTAGCATAATGTGTTCCAAAAAATGCCAAACAATTTAAAAGATTGTATGTGAA
The DNA here is from genome assembly GCA_013399855.1 of Oxyruncus cristatus. Lineage (NCBI taxonomy): Eukaryota > Metazoa > Chordata > Aves > Passeriformes > Cotingidae > Oxyruncus > Oxyruncus cristatus. Next base: position 194,975 of record VXAY01001093.1, read on the forward strand.
TCTTTTTAGATGGAAATGGTCCAAGGTGTGTAACTATTTTTTTGTTTTGTTTTGAAGATGTTATTTGCAAGGTTCATGCATTTAGGAGAAATGCAGAAAGTAGAGATGATAATGACAGAGTGAGCAACTGCAACCGAGGATGGACTTGTGCTGAAATAATCAGGCTGAGTTGTTTTCCTGCAGGACTGCTGTGACTTTCCTGCTAAAAGAAATTAATAAAACCCCTGAATGATCCCTGGCTTTGTAAGTGGGAGCTATAAATACAGAAATTGGGAAGTGATTTCTGTCTTGTGATCTGTGCAGAACTGGCAAAGTCAGCACTGAAATATAATGTCCCATTCTTTGGTAGTAGTTTTGAAAGAATGATGAGAATTTGACATAAAACCAGTCTGAGGTCTGGAAATAACATTTCAAAGAGGTATCCATTTAAAATTCAGCCTTGTTGGTAAATCAGAAAGCAGTCTGAGAGGTAGCCTTATTTAGATACTTCACTGGGCTTTAGAGTTATTCAGAGGCTTTTTAAATTACAATAGAAAATTGTTTAATTTAAGGGATATGACACAACAGACTGGAGCTTCACCTTAGAAAAATTAAATCCCAGTGAGGGTGTGTAAATAGTTTGACAGATATGTGTGTGAAGTTGGGTAACTGCTTTTTGTTCATCTTTCTTGGTTTTTTTGCGTGGTGTTGTTGTTGTTCTTGTTGTGATGATATTTTTTGTTTGTTTGGGTTTTTTTTTGTTTTTCCTTTTGGTGCAACAGCCAAAGAAATAATCAGGCAACAAATGTAAAACATACCAAAATAATTTTTGTACAATGAAAATTCATGAATCCTTTCTACATGGAGACATGGAAGAAATAGAAATAGATTTACTATAAGCCATCTCTTACTGTGTATTCTAATCTGCTGCTGTTAAGTTTATATGTTCTTTCCATGCTTTTACGTAAGGCATCAAACTTAAATTAAGAACTGGACCCTTGGAACTGAGGGAACTAAGAACACAGAATCACGGAATCACAGAATCAGACAGGTTGGAAAGGACCTCAGAGATCATCAAGTCTAACCCTTGATCCACCACCACTGTGGTTACTAGACCATGGCACTAAGTGCCACATCCAGTCTCATCTCCAAAACCTCTGGGGACAGAGAAGCCACCACCTCCCTGGGCAGCCCATTCCAATGCGTGATTAACCTCTCTTAAAGAATTTCTTCCTAATTTCTAAGCTAAACTTCCCCTGGCATAGCTTAAGGCCATGCCCTTTTGTCCTACTGACAGTTGCCTGGGAGAAGAGACCAACCCCCACCTGGCTACAACCTCCTCTCAGATAGTTGTAGAGAGTGATGAGGTCTCCCCTGAGTCTTCTCCAGGGTAAACAACCCCAGTTTCCTCAGCCTCTCCTCATAGGGCTTGTGTTCAAGTCCCTTCACCAGCCTGGTTGCTCTTCTCTGGACCTGCTCCAGCACCTCAATATCCTTCCTGAACTGAGGAGCCCAGAACTGGACACAGCACTCCAGGTGTGGCCTCACCAGCGCTGAGTACAGGGGCAGAATCACCTCCCTGTTCCTGCTGGCCACACTGTTCCTGATCCAGGCCAGGATGCCGTTGGCCTTCTTGGCCACCTGGGCACTGCTGGCTCATGTTCAGTTTCCTGTCAATCCAAACTCCCAGGTCNGCTGCAGGGGGTTGTTGTGGCCAAAGTGCAGGACCCGGCACTTGGCCTTGTTGAACCTCATCCCATTGGAATCAGCCCAACTCTCCAGTCTGTCCAAGTCCCTCCGCAGAACCCTCCTGCCTTCCAGCTGATCGACACTCCCCTCCAGCTTGGTGTCATCTGCAAATTTACTAATGGTGGACTCAATCCTCTCATCCAGATCATCAGTAAAGATATTAAACAGGACTGGGCCCAACACTGATCCCTGGGGGACACCACTGGTGATCGGCCGCCAACTGGATGCAGCCCCGTTCACCACCACTCTCTGGGCCCGGCCCTCCAGCCAGTTCCTAACCCAGCACAGAGTGCCCCTGGCCAAGCCGTGGGCTGCAGCTTTTCCAGGAGAATGCTGTGAGAGATGGTGTCAAAGGCTTTGCTGAAGATAGTTCTTAGTAAGGGAGTTTTAAGAATGGCTGTCTTAAGTGAAAAGGGAGTCAGCACTATCTGACCTGTAATAGGTGGAATGTACTCAGCATAGCTGGTGTCTGCTAAGAAAGGCAATGACGTTTTGTTTGTTAATTAAAACAGAGACCTAAGCAGATTGTTGATAGCCAGTATCAGAGTACAAGTAGTAAGATAGTTTACTGGTTGTTGAATATGCCTGTCCAGGGCCAGAAGCTGTTCTTGAAAAATTAAAGTTGGAAGAAAATATACAAGAACCCTTGTAGTGTAAATTCTGAGACTCACAACTGCAAAATAATCCTGATCTTTCTTCAAGAATTTCTCTTACAAGTGCTCTGGTTGCAGTCCACTTAAGCCTGTATTTTACAATCAGTTTGTGCTGTAAGTTGGGACTATTATGTAGCATTACATGAAAATTGTATACCTGTCTGGAACACCCGTATTATCTGTGCTTCAGTAATGTATAGAAAAGATAAAAGCGTATTCAACAGTTCTTTTGAATCTCTGATTATTGTGGTATGGTTAAATATTTATGAGAGTTTGGGTCTGGGCAGAAAACTACTTCAGAGATTTCAAAGTCAAGTGAAATTTTTTTAGATGTTATTTTAGCATTATTTCACATAGAATGTTTCATTAATAAAGTGCCATCTGTGATGATGCTAAATACTTGCTGCGCTGTGGTGTTACAGCTGTGATGGTCAAGAGTATTTCTCAAGTGGTTTAAACACTATCTAAGCTGTGGTTACAGCATATTTTGCTGTTGGTTGTCCAGCATGGTGATTTGACTTGTCCACAAGCTTGTCTATGTCTGTTTTCATTAATTTTAACTCAGAGAAGGTACTGCTCACAACCTTTAACTCTCTCAAGCAGTTCATACTGGTATAATATATACAATGTTCCAAAGTAGAACATTTACATAGGAAATTCTATATACAGTCTTAATTGAGTATTTTTGGCAAGACTCAGTTTTTGTCATTGGTGTTGCAATTGTGTTGTGGGTTTTTTCTGGCACAGACATTTGGAAAAACACTATGACTTAATGGACTTTAAGAAAGCAATACTTCGATAGTTTATTACCAAACAGTAGTATAATAAGAATTTCATCTATGCAAAGAATAGTAATTTTTGGCTGACATTTTGGGAATCAGGAGAGGTCCCAGTTGACTGGAAGCTGGATAATGTCCCAGTTTTCAAGAAGAATTACCCTGGTCGCTACAGACCTGCCAGTCTCACTTCAGTGACTGGTAAAATATAGAGATTATTATTTTGGGGAGTATTGAAAAACGCCTGAAGACAATGCAGTCATCAGTCCCAGCCAGCACGGCTTCATGAGAGAAAAGTCCTGCTTATCCAATCTGATTTTCTTCTATGACAAGGTAACCCACCTAGCTGATCAAGGGAAGCCAATTGATGTAATCTTTTTGGATTTCAGTAAAGCCTTCGATACTGTCTCTCACAGGATCCTGGTGGACAAACTGTCCAGCACACAGCTGGATAAACACACAGTGTGGTGGGTTAGCACCTAACATTCTGTAGTAACTTGTTACTGTAAAACAGTAATAACATTGTAAAACACTGATACTGTTATTTTACGTATTGGAAAAACTTGTGAAACAAATTGAAGTTCCATAGAGAGTCATGTCAGATAATAGATATGGGATTCTTAGTTTTCCATTATGTGACTTGATCTTCAGTAAGTAAAGTACATACTTTCTTGAAGGATACTTATATTGTCAAACAGTCTGAATTGTAAAGAGAACTTAGTTTAATTTACATTTGTGTGCAGAGCTTTCTGAAATTATTATAGGGAACATGACTGCCTTAAAGTCTTCAGAGCTTGTTTTCAAACATGAGTCATGGATTATTCAACATGCTTAAGAAATGCAGTGGAAATGTGGTATCCAGACTCTTCATAGAATAGTAAGTGTTTATAACTAGTAAGAATTGCTTTTGCTGCTTATGTTTTACTTGGTTAACTGTTTAACTATTTAGTTATCTTGGGTGGTGGCATTCAATCTGATATTTGAATGGAAAGATTTTAATTTGTCAGTAGAACTATATTCATATTAGTGAAGAAAGAAGAACTTGGAGATAAAAATGAGCATTTTTGAAGTCAAAATGAACATTTGTGTCTAGTTAAGTGATGCAGTAGTTCCAAGCGTTCCTGTTAACTGTCAGTTGATTAAAGAAATAATTATGTCTGTTTAACAGCTTTCAGATAAAATTTGCTGGCTCTTGGTCTCATGTCTGATTGTGGGGAGAAGGAGAGCTGGCATATAGCGACAGTGGCTGACATTCTGACACTGTGGCATGGAGCACTTCAGTAGTTCTTTTACAGTGTGTAGATGATTATGACCAGATTAACTTCACTTTTTTGTGAAGTTAATGTAATAATTCAGTCTTAAAGAATAGAATGTTCTTTCAGGAAGGTGACAGTTCTTTTAATAATTCCTAGGCAGGAGCTTATTTTTCTGAAGGAATGTCTCTCAGATTGAAATTGAAATGGAAAACTTACTTATAAATTAAACCGTCCTCAGTGGTTTGTAAGTTTTTAACTTAATTTTAGAAGCCTGTTGTTGCATGAAGAAGACTTGAGTACAAGAATGGTCAGTGAATGATAAACTTCTAAGGCACTTGCATTTGTTATTAAAAAAAATGTTTTAGTTTCTGGTTTTTAGACATGTATGTTTTAGTCTTTGAGGACAGTGCTCTTTTTGTAACAGAGTGCGAATCCATTGTTTTTAGTACCTTCAGCTTTTTTTGGACATGTAGTCTAAATTGACTAAAACCCCACTGCCATTGGCTTCTCTGTACTGGGTGTAAGTCTGTGGACAGACAGTGCGTTTACTTTGTTTCTGAACCGTGAAGGTTAGATTGTGTGTTAGTCTTTAAAAGCACAACTGCGAGATGTGTGAATTTTGTTACTGTACTATTCCCAAATACCGTATTGGTTAAGAGAGTGCCTATAAAAATCCGAGGAAAAAATGATTCCATGAAAAAATTCTAAGGAAGAGTAACAGAATGAAGGCAATCTTATGCTGAGTTTATGTTATGACTTAGAAGTCTGGCCCTAGCACAGAAGAGGATGAAGTTGAAGGCTGAATTTTCTGTAAGTTGTTCAGAGATGCTGATGAAACTTGACAGTATTTGGTCACGTAGTGAAGAGGCAAACATTTGAATGTGAATGATATGGTGGTAGTGGGAAAGAGAAAAGACAGATTTGGGGGAGGAGAGAATTTTGCAAGCCTGGTCTTTGCCATACTCATTGCAGGACTGAAGGGGACTTATGGATGAGTAAATCCTCAGTTGTCAGAGGATTTAGTTGTTAGAGCTAGCTAAGGAGGTTGTGTCTGCCACTCTCGTAAGCCAGTTGCTCAAGCATGTCACTTCTCTAGTGGTTAGGGTTTGCTTTTAAAAAGATATCAGGGAGTGATCACTTGAGTCTTGGAAAAAAGTATCAGTTGGGGAGCAAGAAATGGTCATCAGCTCAAATGGAAAAGATCTGTAGAAAAGGAAACACATCTTAATACCTTTGCTACTCTAATAGTGAACTATCCTGATATTTAATTGACTTTTCATCAGGTTCTGCCAAAAATTATCTTCTTTATTTGCAAATGTTGTTCAGATGTACACTGGTATTAACTAGTTGTTGAAATCTTTTTTCCCACACATCTTTAACCTGAGCTTACTTTATGAAGTAAAGGTTTTCTGTTAACAGAAGAGAGGTGGTGTTTCTATTTTTTTTCATCGTCCAGTTATTTTCTATTCTACAGGATCTTTGACAGTAATATATGTATGATGCTGATATGACCAGTAACTTATTGCATAACTTACTAGAGAGAGAATCTTGAGACTTTAATATACAAGATAAATATCGATTTTTATTTATATATGTATTTATTTATAGTAAGGTGTCTTCTTTCAGTCCTCAGTTGACAGTTTAAGGATTAATGCTAAGACCAGTAAGTATATAAACATAATCAGGTCTGTAAGAATACACTGAAATTCTTCTGAATGCCTAGTGCTTTTCGATGCTTCTAGGTGTTCTGAAGGAGGTTAAGTTTCAGACTGTGTTTATTGAAAACAGAAGGTGAAGGCTTATCTTATGTTCAGTTTCCCTTTTTTGAGTGGGACCTGGAACATTAGTAGCTGCACAGGTCTGTTCACTCTTAAATGACAGTCTAATCTTCCACCTCCCCAGTATGTTTTAGTTTCCAAAACAGGGTTCTGCTTCATCTTCAACATAATAAATATCTAAAAATTAAGATTAGATTAGTATTTTTGTGTGATAATAAACTTGTGATTAAAACAAAAGGTTAAAAAAAATCTTACTGTTTTTGGTTTTGTGTTTTAGTTATCCCTAGTAGGATAAGCATACACTTAGTGTGTGCACTGAGTATATATAGTTAAATTGCCTCAGTGTATTGCCCTTCTTTCAAAATTACTGCAGGCCTCTCCTGCTTTCCCTCTAGAAGTCTGAGTGGACTTGAGAAAAACGAAACACAAGCATTGCATTGTACCTGGCATTGCTTTACGTGTAGCTGATTTTTTCCAAAATAAACTTGTAGAGACTGAGAGTTAACAGTGGTTAGAACTAAAATGGAAAGAAGGTATACTCACTTATTGAATGTGGTCCTATATTGGTAAACCCAGAATTCAATTGTTTGAAATATACCAGAAAGGATTAGTGTTTCAACAGCATAAGATAAGGCTTTTAATCAATCCTTTACCATCCAGCTTTCTTTTGTGCCTCTCTTTCCCTTTAAGATGTTTCTCTAGGTTTGAGATGTTGGACAAGTATTTCAAATACTACATGTCAGGATTTATTAGTAAAATAAGACTATGAAATCCTATGTGGATATCATAGCTATTATATAAACTTTAGGTTATATATGCAATTTTACCTACCCAAAATGCTTTAATAAGTTCAGTGTGAAGATTGTCAGTCTTTTCTGTGCAGTTAAAGCAATGAAGTGTAGTTTTAATATGAATGCTGCTATGGGTAGTGCTCTATGAAACGTAGAGCAGTAATTCTGAAGTTTTAAGACCTTTCTAGTTTCTTTCGAAAGAAGGGGGGAAAAAAATCCTCATCTTCTTCCCAGGACACTTTTTTTTTCCTTTAAATTTTGATTTACGAGCTTCTATATGAAATGAAGTATATTATAACAACTGAAAGTGATTCGTAAGTAATTTAGTAAATTACTTTAAATCTTCTATTACACTTCGATCAAGCAGTGTAGTTGCATACTAGGGATGTGGACTATCAGTGTAGTCAGTGATTTTAATTATTCCTGTCGTTTAAGGGAAACTTCAGTTTCTTGTGTGAGATTTTAGAGTTTGGGTGAAAGACTATTGCCTGGTTTGCTTATGATCAAACCTGCTATTTAAAAGACAAAAACCTTTCCAACTCCAAAATGTATGTATGTCTGAAACGCAACATACCATTGAAACAATGCTAAGTTTACAAAGTCTGAAATATTAGATGTTAGGATTTTTACATGTTCTTTTCTGTATGTGCATTCTGTAGTTTTTACATCTCAGACAATTCTTTTTCATGGGATCCATACTGTTCAAGTAGCTATTCAGTAATTCTTTTTATCCTTGAATTCTGTCTTGCCTAGTTTCAGGCATTAGTTCATGCATCCTTGCACAAATACAAAGTATCTGTCACTCTAACTGCTTCTCAAAGCTGCCCGAATTCACTTTCATAATAAAGCCCAGCAAGTTTGTGTGTTGGTACTCGCAGCTGAGGGCCAAGGTGTAGAGGGAGACCAGAGTTATTAAATGTCAATTTTGTAGAAACATAGTGGATCCCAGAGATCTATGAAAACACTGTAAATATGGACATTTACAGGCTGGTAGAAAAGAAGGAACCTGCCCTGAAAATAAGACTTGTGGTTAGCCTTTGAAGAATGTGAAGCACAACCCTTATCTGTAGTGGAAAATATTCTAATAGAATCTGCACAACTGAATACAGCTGGATTTTAACCCATGAAAGGCCATATTTTTGCTTTCAGGACTATTATGTGTTTTGTAAAAGAGCATGTTTTCTTCCCTTAAGAAATGTTCTTCTTAATACACTTTTAAAAATGCATTTTGATTGAATTTTCAATTCAAAAGAGTTAAGACTTGTATTTGACTTCTATAGTGTCTCTGCTCTTGTTTTTGCAACTCTTGTGCCCTGGACATGCATGTTATGGTATCATGGTCAGTTTAGGCTGATCTAAGACCATGTTGTCCCTGAAAGAAGCTGTTACTTCAGTATCCTGTTTGCATCCCTTGTGCCAGCCTGAGTACTGCCAGGACTATGCAGAGTAGGATCAGGAAACTGATGTAATTCAGAACTGAGTGAAAAATAAATAGGATGATTTCCTCAGTAGACTTGATATGTGTCAACACAAGTGGCTCAGTCAGCACAGCAGAAGGAACAGCCGTGTGAGGAGGAGGATTGCTCTTCATAGTATCAGCCTGGGGACTTACAAGTTGGTGTAAGACAATGGAAAGAATTTCGTTGTAACTGGGAAGGGTGGGGTGAAGAGGTGAGAGCAAATGCTTCTTTGCCATTTTGTTTCCCAGTTTTTGTGCTAGACAAGCTTTAATCATTAGTACATTTACAAATCATATCAAATCTAGCTCTCCTGAGAATTATTTCAAAGGAAATGAATATCTAAGGATTGTGAAAGTTATATTATGTAGAGATAATTTCTTAAGCATTTGTTTTGTGTATGGAACCTAAGTTAGTACAACACCCCTGAGGGAGACTGATCTGTTTGCTTTACCTGTTTTTATCAACCCTGAGATTTACTGCATTTCAGAAAAGATGATGTTGGGAAATTGTGTGTTGATTCTTAGGGCTCATAGTCAGGCATTACATCAGGTGTATTGTTTTGACACCTGTCATTTCTCAGTTCAGACTGAAGGGAGCAAGTTGATTAATTTATACAGCAAATTTTTGGTGACCTAATTCTTGGGTTTGTATTGAGGAATATTTAGTCATCCATACCTTCAGGTCTAAATTGATTTTCGGTATTTCTAAATATTGAGCTCTTAACGTCTATTACATTTTAGCCATGTGATGGTTACAATGAGAAAAAAGTAATAAATCCTAAAATCAGTCAAATGTGTGTCCAAGCAATTATAGAAAACAATGCTAGGAGAAGTCTGCTAATATTGGCAAAAATATCAAAACCCCAACTACAAAATGTGTTTAGTGGTAACCTTTCTGTTCCACTTACTGGACCCTGTAAAGATTATTATAAATACTATTGTATGTAAAAGTTCTTTTGAGTTTTTTTTGTAGGGTAGATTTTGGGTTATTTTTATTTCTGTACCATTATTTCTGTAGTATATTAATTCTCAAGATCACTTAGCTCATTAACCTGTCTGGTTGAAAAGTATGAGATCTAAGCAATACCTTTTAAATATGGAAACTTAATTCTGCTTGGCCAAGTACTCCAGAAGTATTTCTATATGGAAAAAGTTTGGCTTCGAGCTTTTAGGAAGCAGATGTCCCCCTCTGTGTATGATCAGAATTATATTCTTTTCCTCTCTAAGGTTGAAATAAGGCCCAGCAATTGCAGCTGGCAGCTAAGATTTGTCAAATATAAGAGGGTGTTGACCAGTGAAAGAAGACTAATGTAAGGGGAGAAAACTATCATTTACAGAAGACCTGAAGTTTGGAAGAAATTGAGAATTGCATTCAAGTCAAAGGGCATAAGAGCTTTTATAACCTTTATTAGATAATTATTAAAGTATTTAGTTCTGGGTTTATTTTTGTAGGAAGAGTTTGTGGGCAGCCAGTAACTTCCAAGTATTTGAAGTACGGTGTTGTGCATATATGCATGTAACATGTTACCTTCCAAAGAAACCCTATTTTTGTAACTATTTTATGTGTACTTTGTTATTTATGTAACACCTTTGTACTGACTGGTGAAAACTGGGATAACATGTTGGGCTTGTGAAATTGTCTTGGTCATTTGCTGCCTTAGGTATTAGGGGATTACAAATTATGTGGAATTGTAGGTTTCTGCAGAAGGCTGTTAACTTTGTATTTGATTAGAGTCAGTTTTGTAGTGTTTTTTAGAATCTAAGTAACATAATTGCAGTTGAGTGTAGTTGGGTTTGCTGATTCTGGATCTTGGATAAAAGGTCCCTACCTTTTATCTTGAAATATCTGTGCAATCAGTATGAAGTTTGTTCCAGTGTGTTTGTAGTTTTTTTTGGTGTGGGGTTGGTGTTGTTTCCCCACATCCCTTAACCTCTCCTCTGTTACCGTGAACTGTTTGGTGCATTACTGTTTCTTACCAAGTGACAGTGGTTAGTTGAGAATGCTTTCATGACTGACTTTTAACTGAAATACTCATGAGTGCCTTGTTCTCACTAGGATTTTAATTGATTAAATCATTACTTAGCTAATGCAAGTTAAAGGAACATATTTTAATTTGGCTCACCATTGGGCATAAGGCCAGAGGGGCTAAAATCAGGGCTCATATGTGAGGTCTTATAGGATGATATCACTTAGTCTCAAGAAAAGAGCGATGCAAGAATGTTACTATCCTGGTTAGACTGTTTTAGGCTGTAACCACTGAGTAATGAAAATGTACAACCACTCCCTTAAAAAAAATCTTCAAGGATAGGTTAGGTGCCGATTGTAGCACTTCCCTCCTTTAATAATGAAATTCTGTTGTTGCTCTTAAGCTTAGTAGAGCAATGTGGTCTCTATTTTCCTTGTTCTAGTTCTTCAGATATCTCTTCCAAGGAAATTTTATATCTAATCTTGTAGTGAGCTGCCCAGTGGCTTCAGTCAGTTTAGAGTCATAATGAGGACAAATGAGTCTATGTAATGATGGCTAATCCAGTAGTATCATTGACTGTTTAAATTTGGTATTCACATCAGCAATGTCCCTTGTCTTCCCTAGGATTTTTGGCTTGCACAAGTAAAAACACAAGTCCTTTCACTTTGTAGTGAAGAGACTACTTTTGTTCTCAACAAACTTACTACCTTTATTTTTCAACTACTTTGATGAGATGGCTTGTATGTTCTGCTGAATTTATTATCATCTGCTAATTTAGCAGGCAAGTAGATATCTTCCTTGCTTCTTTTTAAATTAGGTGGGTAGTATGATTGATGCTTTAAAAAAACATAGCATTATTTTTCCCTGTATACAACAGCACACTAAACTTGGTTCTCTCTTGATAATCTAACCTTCAGCTGTCTTCAGTAGTAAGTAAAATGTGAATCCATAAAATAGCTGTTTCCTGTACAATGGATTTGTAAATTCTGTATGTGATTTCATGTACTCATTTCTTAATCTGTTCAGTATGTTTGCATTAAAAGCTAAATTGCTGGTTGCTGTGTACCTAATTTAATATGGCTTTGGGGTTGGAAGAAAATGTATAATAGAATTTATGCTAGCGATGCTGCAAGGACAAAGATGTGTACATATATTAAAATGTTTAATAAAATTGCTGTTTGTGCCTTCTTATAGTGCTGCTGTACAAACTAATGCCTGTTCATCTTAAAATGATGAAAATAGTACTGTCTAGGGCAGGAATATTTTTGTTGGTATTGACTCACTGAAGTAATTAATGCAGAACAGTTCTTTTATTTTTCTTTCTTTCCTTTTTTTTTTTTTTCTTTTTCCTTCTGAGCCAGACTTGGTTGTTTTATTTTGGGAACAGAATGGATAAAATCTGTTTTTCTTTCTGTTTTCTTGTGTGTGTGTTTTCAGGCTCGGATAGCATTTCTACAAGGGGAAAGAAAGGGTCAAGAAAATTTGAAGAAAGACTTAGTGAGAAGAATAAAAATGTTAGAATATGCATTAAAACAAGAAAGGTAGGTATACAAATTGTTCAGCTTTTTTCTGACCTGGAAAACTTTACAGACTAAAAGGAATTCTGTCATATTAAGTGAACTACCTTTGTTAGTTTATTTTGTGTTACTTTATGTAATCTGTGTTTATGGTTGGTCATCTTTACACTGTGTTTTCTAACAAACCTTAGTGTCAGCTATAATAAAAAGTTGCATAATTTTCAAAATGTTTGGACTCGTGTCTTAAACAAACTAGACAGTTTCCCTTTTCTGAGTTAGAAAATGAACATGCCCAACAGATTTATACCTTATTACTATACCTTTACTTGCACTTCAGAACTATTGAATTTGAAAGGATGAAAAATATTGTTCTCTTGATCTCTTTCAACTATTTTTTATGTGTTACATGATGAAAATTGTATTTTTGTGACAGAATGGAATCCTTTAAAAGTTGATTTTGCATTTTGAAGTATTGTTTTGTCATGGGGTAGACGCTATCGTGTTTAGTTTCAGCAGGTGCATTTTCTGAAGCAATAATTTAATGCTTTAAAAGTTAAAATTCCATTCAGTATGTGCAAGTTAATGTCTTTCAAACCTATATGCTCTTTTGTTGCCTGGTTATTTCATTTGACCAAAATAGGTAGTTAATTTTGCGAAAACACTAGGAAAATAGTCTTGTCATGTGCCTATACTTTCAGTAGTGGACTCAGTTCTTATACTTACTTTTTAAGAGCAAGATAAAATTATCTGAATCAAATAGTGAAACAACTTGAGGATCAGACAATAAAATAGGTACTCTTTGTTTATTTTGATTTCAGGGAACATGCCTGCCAGAGTAAACTTAAAATTTTGTATCATAGTGTAGTGAGGCCTCACCTGGACATTTTAAAGTTAGTTATCCAAGCATAAGTATGTCTAAATATATTTTACATTATGCATCAGTACTATGAGCAAGTGACTAGTACAGAAATAACTTTAAGTTGTTTTTATATTAAAAACTAATGTTTTGGCAGTCATGGCTGCATTCTTCTGTGTGAAGTGTCCAGTGTAAAGGTGCTTCAGAAAACTGTGTATTCATATAGAAAGCCATATCAACACATCATGTCTCTTCTGATGAAGTAGTAGGCAGAAAGGATCTATTATTCCATTCAGCCCTGTCCTTGTAATGGAAAGTAGCTCAAGGTTTCCAACCAGTATAAGATTGAAAGTTTTACATTGTTATATCAAAGAGGTAATGGGCGAGTCAGTCTGGATTCAAGGCAGATGAGATGTATGCAGAGTGTTGATGTTTTTCTACTCCTCCTGTAAGGAACACTGAGCATATAAAAGAAATAATATGCTGTTACGGCAGACCCAAGTGTCTTGGAGATAAGTAACTGTGTGAAAGTGAAGGAAAAGATTTTGGTTATTTTGGCAATAATAAACTGTGAGCTGCACAGAGACTTTCTGCAAGTGCACACCATAAGGCTGTGAGGATTGCCTGCTTACTGAGATAAATCAGAGGCCGTTAATTACAGCTGGAGCGTGAAGACATCATATAACAGGATGCACAATTTGAAGATTAATAGCATTGGTGAAACCGTATTCCTGCTTTCTCCTGAAGTGCAGCTGCCTTTATAGTTTGTCTTCCCATGAAATTCCAAAATTCATCCGATGGGCAAGAAACTTGTAAATGTACATTGGAAGCAGAGCAGCCGAATCACACAATTTGCTTTAGTTTTTGTGGCTAGTGGGTACAAGCAAGCACTGCATAGTTTTTAAGATGAAGATCCTTGGTTAAATTCTAGCTAGAATTCTTACAGAGATTGCTAGAAACAGGAACTGAAACTCGTGTTGATTGGTGAATGTGTGGGTGGCAACAAGGAAGCTACAAATGCCTAGCAATTTGAGGGGATCTAACTGTGAAAGTATGATGGATTGAGTAAGGAAAGCAAGCAGGTACTTGTTAGTAAATCATATGAGAATGATGCTATGTTGATATCTTGCTTGTCGCACTCAGTGTTCAGGATAATACGTCATTTTTTTTTTGCCGTTGTTCCTCTGAGTGAAGAATCACAACTAATGAAAATACACATGTTCCAAAGCAAAACAAAGATTGAGAATTTCAGACCTGAAAATTGACAGCAAATTTCAATGTTGCACCTGATTGCTCCCCACCCTCTTTTTCCTTTTCTTGTTGCTAACTCCACACTATCATAAAGTGTCATGCAGTGAAATATCAATTATATGGAGTCAAGAACAAACTAATTAAAACATCGACTGTTGTGACTTTACAGAAAAAGGATATGAAATTAAACATCAGTGTATAAGATGAAATAAAATGCAGTAGTTGCAGAATAGTTTGATATTTTATCTCTAAGTATGTGTAATGATGTTTTGGAGAAGTACCGTGTTATTATTTTAGTGTCCTGAAATGCTTTGGTAGTTCAGTATAATTTTTTTTTGTTTATAAAATTAGGTCCTATGTAGTTATTAGTATGGGATTTTTTTGTTTGTAGCTAGAGTGTATTCCTTTATGGTGCTTTGCAGACCCAGTGAGACATTGTCTGCTGTGTGCTCTGAGCACTCTACCCAAGCTTTATTACCATAGTGCTGTGCTTAACTTAGTGAGACTTGCTGAAATCATAAAACTGGGGCTATGTTTTGGCTTCATGGGCTTTGAACTGGAGCTAACTTAAACCCTTGTAACTGATAGGCTTCAATAGTTAAATAGCAGAAAGCAGTTAAATCGACTTAAGGCATTGGTTTTTCTCTTATTTTTTCACTCATGGAAACCTAGCCTTAGATAAGTCAATACTCTAAGGATTCAAAAGTTGGCTCTTGTAGAATTCAATTACTGTGTGGTGTGGAAGAGTAATGCCACTGACTTGTCAAAAACACTGTAGCTTGTTAGTGTGTCCAAAGGTATATAGTAATTACCATTTTTCGTGGCCATACAGAAGGAATAGATATGTGAATATGTAGTTTATTGGAATTAAATAAGATTAATTTCTTGCTGTAAAATTAAAGTCGTGATGTGAAAGACAACTGATCTCATTGCCTGCAGCAATATTTTAACTTATTTGTAGTGGCTAGTCATTGGTATAATTTTAGATCAGATACATCATTATCTGTTCTAATCAACAATTAAAGCAGAATTGTAATTAATGTTTTGAAGTTGTAACTCCAAAACGGAGCAACTGCCCCTAAATAGTGTTGCCACAGCTCTAAATTGAACAAATTTAGTTTAGCTTTTCAATTACACTGCTTTATTGGCTTCACTTATGAATTGAGCAAAAAATATTTTGTCAACTTTATTCAACTTGAATTATTTTCACTTTGGTTCTTTAGGGTTCTTTTGGGTTTTTTTTTTTTTATCCCTAAATGTACAGTACTTTATAGGGCATATAAATCAGAGTACATACTTTCTGTATCTGGAAATCTTGGTGGAACTCTGCCCTGTTACAATATGGCACAAAGCTTTGTCTCTCAGTTTAAAGAGAGCACCTGGAGCAGACAGTCTTTACTAGTGCATGGATGAGCTATGAACCTATTCATAAATAATTAAAAAATATGATTCTGTATAGTTGGCAGTCAGATTCAGGTCACTCAAAATCTTCAGGAGCCTCACAGTTTTTCAGTTGCAATGTGATTGCCATGAAATGAGCGATTTTATCTTACTAAAAAGGGTCAGTAGTGCCATCTACTGACAGTTTGTTAATGAGACTTCCTATTTGCAATTTCAGGAGACACTTGCGTAGCTTAAATCTTCTATACTCTTGCCTTAAAGATCAGGAGCAGAAAAAACTCCAGGCGAATTTAGTAGAGATAAGATAGAGAACAGCTCTTTAATGAGGGCCTTCTGGCGCAAGTACAAAAAGCGCGCACCTGTGTCCAGGGTTCCACAGTTTATGGTCTGATCCTAGAACCACCTGCCCCCAGATCTGCCCCCCAGCTCACCTCCCCAGAAATTGAATCGGAAGTCCTAAGACCCATTTCTTCCTCATCTTCCTCTTCTTCACGGCACATACTGTCCTTGGAGCTTCTCCAAGGTTCTGGGCTTCAAGTTGCTTTGATTATGATGGTATCTTGTTGTTCAGGCTTGAGGTGAAAATGTTCTTAAACAGAAGGTGTTTACTACAGTTCTACCTTGAAAGGAGCCTAAACAAGCTTAAAGAATTTAGAAAATTCGATATGAAATAGGGGAATAGGGTTTGGTGAGTGTTAACTACAATTCTGAAGTGTCAGACTATACAGCTACATTAAAATCTACAAAAAACTAAAAATCCTGAAAATTCAAAGGCATCAATACCATCAAATATATCAGGCAGCATTTGAGATGTACCTTTACTTTTAATTTGGAAACATTTGCAGTAGCGGCTCAGCCATTTGAGAAGGTTTTTTTTTGAAGTCCTTGATTTTGTCCAGCACATGTTCCATTATGTATCTTTTCTTGAGAATTTTTACATTGAAGAGTAGTCTTTAAAATTGATGGGAGATAAGTATGGTTCAGTTATTCTTAAAATTTTGGTCAGATGTTTCATTTAGAATTGTAAAGACGACTGTATTTCAAACTTCTTTAAAATGTGGCTGCTAATGTTTTTACGCAGATTTTTTTCCCTTGGCTCTGCTGCCGAACATCTAGAGTTCTTTACCCTGAGATTTTGAGTATTTTTGCAAAGGATCTCTGAAGCAAAACTTCAGCTGTGAAAGATCAGTGATAAAGTCTGAGGACTCTAGGATGTAGGTGTAGGGAGTTCCCATGATGATCTTGGAGGCAAAGGGAGCTGAAGACTTTTTGATATGCAACTTGAGTGGAGAAGATTTTGTAGGTTTATGTGTATCTCCATGGAAATAGTATCACCAAGACCAATTCTTTTGAAAGGGATGGAGAAGGAGAGGTTAGGGTATGGTATCAGAGATCAGAAGATAAGAAGAAGTGAGGCATATTTGCATAGGTGGACTAAGCAGGAATTGGAAGCTAAGCCTCCAGTCAGTGAGGAGGAGAAAGTCAATAAGAGATTTCATGTGATGAGAGACTCTAGCACTCCAACATGGTTTTTCAGGGGAAAAGATATGTATCATAAACCAAGACAGAGGAGGAGCAAAATGGAAATGGAAACTGAAAGTGGCAGGCAGGAATCCCAGATAAGAGCTTCATTCCTTGGAGTGTGATTGCCTACCTATGACAGTGGTACCATTGGGAAATCATTTCTACTAGATAGCTGAACTTGCTGGTGTTTGAAAGCTTCTCTTATTAGCTGATCTACATGGAAAAGCCCACAGTCCTGGAGAACATACTAAACTCTCATCTATAAGCTATTTGATAATTGTGAATAACTGTAAAAATATTGTCTTGAAACTATGTTCTAGGAAGACTAGAAATAGTTAATGCAATAACTATCACAAGAGTTTTATTTGGATTAATTATACTGTGCTGGTATGGTTGCTTTAAATGGGAATAGAGTATTTTGAGTTATTCAAATTCTTGTATGCTAATTTGTTAAACATCTGCATACTTTTTCAGGGCAAAATATCATAAATTAAAATATGGCACAGAATTGAACCAAGGTGACTTGAAAATGCCAACTTTTGAATCAGGTAACTTTTTTTTCAATAGATTTGGTCTGTTCAATTTATTGCAGCTTTCCATCTTTCCCCCAACCCTCCCATAAGTGTCTTATAGAGAATATATTTAGGAAAGATTTGGCATTGGGTAAATACTGTTTAATCTGAAAATCAAAATTAATGACCTTTCCTTTTTTCAAGGAGCTCTGAATTTTTTTATCTTAAATTAAGGAAAAAAACTCAAAAGAGTTAAAAATAAGTTGTCCTTATTGCTCTTCTGGAGTGCATTTGATTTTGCATTGTAAATATCAAGTTGAGAGTAACAGTTTTGCTCTTCACAGTATTGCAGATAGAGGAAAGCATTTCTCATAACTGTGCTGGGCTATTTAATGAGCAGAATTTCATTTGGCTTCTTTTGACATGTTAATCTTTGGGAAGTCACACTTTTGGCCTGTATTTGTATAGTATGCCTTAAAATTGTGGTCTACGGATTTATGTACCACACCCCTCTCTTTTTTTTTTTCCTTCTCTTTTATAAGTGCTCTGGTTTGGGTACTTTTATATCCAGTTGAAGCTAGAGATCATGATTTGTATTTCTTGTTTGATGGGAATTTTTGTTTGTGTTTGAAAGCATCATAAGTTAGATGTTAACTATATGACACTGTATTTTCCAGAAGATACCAAAGATACAGAGGTTCCTGCAGTACCTCAAAATAGCCAATTGACCTGGAAGCAAGGCAGACAGTTACTGCGACAGTAAGTAACGTTGTTGAATATTGGTGTATTCAAACTTTTCTTGCAGTATGAGGAGCTGTATATATTTATACCTGTATTATTATACGCTTACTCTATGTAACAGAGTAGTTGAGGGTGGGCAAATAGTGGTTTGTTTTCCAGGACTTCGCAGTCTTGAGCTTTTAGCAGTATAGATTAAGGTTTTCCATGTGAGATGGATAGCATTGAAACTTGTTTTTCAGTATATGATGTAATAGTGGCATTCATTTTTAACACTGAATACTAAGTTTCCTTTTTTCTCAAATGTGCCTTCCTCTTTCTTCTCTGAATGCAACTAGGTATCTGCAGGAAGTAGGATATACAGATACAATATTGGATGTACGCTCACAGAGGGTAAGGTCTTTGCTTGGGCTCTCCAATTCTGAACCAAATGGTTCTGTAGAGACAAAGAACTTAGAACAGATCCTGAACGGTGGTGAATCTCCTTCGTCAAAACAAAAGGGACAGGAAATCAAAAGGTAAGAGAAGAGATAACCAATGCATAAAGTTTGTTTTTCTTAATCGTTGGTCAGTGCAAATTGAACTTTCAGCTGGAGAGTCTCTGAACACTTGCAAGCGTAGCTAACCATGAATGATTATGAACTTAACTGAACTGATTATACATAGGAATGTGTACATTACATACGTATATGTATATTATACTAATATATACAGAAAAATGTGTACTGAAGTTCAATTATGTCATGTAAACACTTTGGAGTTGTTATTTTAAGGAAAGATTCTGCTGAGTGTTGCTTTTGTAATAAGGACATAGGCAGCTGTAGAAACTTCTTCATACAACCGTTTCTTGTTTTGCTAGCTTTAAAGCTCTTAAGCTGTCAGGTAGCAATTTCATTTAATCTGGTTAATCTTCTAAATCTCTTCAGCAAGTAAAATGGATTCTCTCTGTTTTTAATTATGTAGGAATTCTGGTGATGTTCTTGAAACATTTAACTTCTTAGAAAATGCAGATGATAGCGATGAAGAAGAGGAGAATGACATGATAGAAGATATTGCAGAAGGAAAAGAAAAGCATCGGATAAATAAGAAACACAAAGTAAAAAAATCTTTTGTTTTTTCTTTAAATAGATCTGAAATTCCCTTTGAAAAGGGAATTTTTTTCCCCCCAGATGATATAAATATGTAAAGTGTTTGTTGCACCTTTGTTATCTGAATGAATTGTAAGCAGATACGTTATTAGTCAATTTGGTGGTTTAATTAATGTATTACATAGAAAAATTAAAAACAACCAACCAACCTGTTCGCAGGTGTGAATTTGCAAATGTGAATTAATTGATGAATTGCCCATCTCAGCTTCTCTCCATACTTTGAGTCCCTTTATGAGGCAAATTTAGCACAATACATTGTGCATCCTTTCTGAGTTTTGGAGAAGGTAGGGATGATTCCGTAGAGAAAATAAGGTTATATAATGTGAAAAAAAAATTACTTCCACATCAAATACATGTTTAAAACTTCCTTTCAGGCAGTTTTTTACTAAACAAATTAAAAGCCTAGCAGAGACTTGTCTCAAATCACCTTTTGTTTAAGGTTCAATTAAGTTTTGTTGAGTTTTATTTTTGTCTTCAGTTTTCCATTCTGTGAGCAGCTTTCTAGGTAGGATAGACTGTTACCTGTCCTGTTTTAATTCTTTGTCCTGTACTGAAAGCCTCCTTGTCTTTGGGGTTTCTTTATGTAAAAACATTGATTTATGAATGTTTTACTGACAGTTTTGTTACTTTTTACTCAGAACTGTATTCTGTAGCATGATGACCCTCTGACTGCTTTGGATTTTCTTAAGTAGTTGGCAGCATTATCTTGGCTTGATGCAAGTGTTCATGTCCCAGCTTCACTTGTTAGGAAGGAGTTCCCACCATGCCTTTGGTATTAACTTGTACTTCTGTTAAACAGATTAATCAAGCCATCAGTTGAATCTCTTTTGTTTGAAGGCAGTAGGTAGTCTGATAAAAAGATTATCGACTAAGTAAATCTCTAAGCACACATGGAGATACTATGCTACTTGATTTTTTACAAAACTTGTTTTTCTATAGAAAGCAGAAGGATCATTTATAGTTATCTTTATAGAAATAGTCTGTTTCTGCAAAAGTGAGAATATTGTGCAAATAATAGAAAATTAACCCCACATGGAAATTTTTTTCACCTGAAGAATGAAATAAAACTTTTCACTGATGCCTTGGCAGGGGGGTTGTTTTGTTTAAAGTGAAGATGTGGTACAAATACTAAAAAGACACTTGTCTTAAAACTTTTCCAAATTTATTCTTAAAACTGAAATAGAACTGGAAAGCAAAAAGGGAAAAAGGCTCCTGGACCAATAGACAGCTGAGTTTGTTTGCAAGGCTTCTCTGCAGACAAATTGATAGTGCAAGAAAATCAACAAAATTTTCTAATTGTTACATGTTAAATAAAAAAAAAGTGAGGACTGGGATGTATGGGATTGTTTTTGTTGCTAAAATTAGTGTCAGTGTTCTTTTTATTTCCTACTGATCACTAGACTGCACTGCTTTCTTTTTTTTTTCTTAGTAAGCGAGCTGAGATGTCTTTTTCTGCATTTCACATTGAAAAATGTTTTCCCCTGCAACCAATTACTCAGCGAAAATAATCTATATCTCTTCTAACCTAAATGACTAGAAAATCTGTTCATGATTTGAACACAGAAAAATGTTTATCTGCTTGCAGATTGGTAATGAAGGTTTAGCTGCTGACCTTACAGATGACCCTGATACTGAAGAAGCTTTGAAAGAATTTGACTTTTTAGTGACAGCTGAAGATGGTGAGGGAGCTGGAGAAGCTCGAAGTTCAGGAGATGGAACCGAGTGGGGTAAGATGCTAACAAAAGCATTTAGAAGTAAGGGAATACTTGTTCATGGTAGTACATAAGAGTTGCAATACCTGCTAAAATGGTGTGGATGTGTGGATGATTGTGATGTTCAAATGTTAATGCTTAGAAAATGGTGTAACGTATACTGAAACTTTCATATATATATATATGTATATGCTGTCGTAGTTGCTACAAATACAAGTATAATTATATTTTTCAGGTTTTGTTTTTGATTCCAAAACTAAGATGAGAATATTTTTTTTTTGTTAAATAAGAAAGGCTAGGATTCTGAATGTTTTTATACCTGTATTAAATTTGCTTTCAAATATAGATATATTTTTTTCCTATTTGTTTCTTATCAGGACTTTTAAACTTTTTGTACTTAAATTTCTTTGGTATACTTGAAAAATGGGTACTAAAAAGTATTTTTAGTTTTTCTCACTGAGATTTTTGGATGTTGTTGCTTATATGGCTTGCATTAGTAAAAAAAAAAAAGACAAAACGTTTGTAATAGCCCAACATTTTAGTAGTAATTTGATGTGAAACAAAATATGTTAAGTCAGAAACTCCTGCAACCTACATGTTTCAAAAGAAGAAACTGAAAGGAGAAAATTTGTGTAGGAAAAAGAAGTGACCCATGTAATTAATATCTGCCTTTAAATGGTAAATTGAAATCTTAATTTCTGAACTGTGATACAAGCAATTTTGTAGTTACATACTCTTTAAGTCTTTAATTATAAGCCCCAAAGTGGCACTAGATCATGTTTGACCATTTTATGTCATTGAGACAATGAAGTTATACTTCAGTAAACACCTCGGTGAGCAAAGAGAATGTAAAGATCTACAGAAATGAAAACAATGGCACATCTTCCAGGAAAATAATCCAGTCTTGATTTTGAAGGTATCAAGGAGTAGAAAGCATTCCCTCCTGAAAACTAGTAGTAGGAGTTAGTCACCTTTATTTTTAAAACTCAGTCTTATTTCTAGTTGGAAAAGGAAGCCGAACAAACTTACCTTCAGTTTTGGTAATAACTGTCTATTTTTAGTAGAATTTTAGTTGCTTGGTGTTGATCCCCTTTGAAGTTGCTGTGATTTGATCTGTTTCTTGATCATCTTTTTATTTAGGCACACAGGCAGATCTCTTGGTGTAAGAACCTGAATCCAAGTTTTCTACTTTGTTTGCAACATTCCTTCAAATATATAGTGATGCAGAATGTTCTGGTTCTAGCATCAGTCTTACTGCTATTGTATATAAAAGGAAATATTGTTTGATACTATAACTCATGCAGTCAGAAGATTTATCCATTTTTGCCACAGCAGACTGATGAAACTTACTGAACTAGCTTGTCCATTGAAATTCCAAGTCATTGTTCCCAAGATTACTTTCCAGTGTGTTCTACCTCTGTCATCTCCTCAGGTCATTACCTGATTTTTTTGTGTCCATTTTAGCAGTCAAATTGACCCACCACAATTGTCATAGAGCAGTTTGAATGCCTTTTATTAGTGTTTAAGTGAACCTATAGCAAAAGTGACAACTGATTTAAATGTAGTTCATTCCATTGTTACCAAAAAAATCATGTCTGAGAGAAGGAAGTGGGAAGGAAGAAATAAAACATAAACCTACTCTTCATCTAAGTATGTGTTCTGAGTTTTGCCATATGAAGACAATATCCACAAGTTTATTGTTTATTTTCTGCAAACTTACTATTTAAATGAGTCAAAGACAAACTTCCAACGGTAGTAGCACTGTTTTTTTCACATCGTGTCACTGATTGTAGTGCAGTTGTTCTTTTCATAAGTGGATGTTTAAGGATACGGTCTATCAGATCCTGGGGTTAAGCGTTACTTTTTTAAAGATCAGTGTGTAAATACGACAAGGCTTCTTTATTAAACTACCACAAATAACATTTTAAATATTGTCCCAGTTAAATGCTTTCTAAAATAATACATTGCCTAAACCAATTTATTTTAGCCTGTCACATTATTTGGAACTTTATGAAACTGTTGTTACTGGAAATCTCCAAGTCTGTACATTCGGTTGTTTATTTTGAGGGGGAACTTCATTTAAATGAATACTTACCATGACTTTCTAAACAATTGCATCAACCGTGCACATCAGTATTTGTTAAAATTCAAATTTTTCTTCATGATGTAATAGTTGCTCTGTTCTGTTTCCATAGTTTTTATTTTTCCCTGTTTTAATTTTCCTGTTGTTAGCATCCTTCTCTTGCAAAGGTTTAAGCATTCCGAAAAAAATGCAAATGTTTACATCTCTGTTTATTTATAATGCTTTTGTTTATTATCTGGAAACCAAACTTCTGATGTTTAGACTAAACATATTGCCTAGTCTTCCTTTATTAATATTTTTAATATTTATCTGTCGGAAGTATTATCTGTAGGTCTAACTTAAAATATGCTAAAATATTTCATTGCCAAATTCAGTATTTACGTTTTTGCTATTGGAGACTTCTGCAAACCAGCCAAATGAGTGCTGTGAAGTTTGGGTTCTTTTTTTTTGTTTCCTATAGTACAGCTTTTTATGGACACATTCTTTTTTGTAAGTCCCTCAGTTAACATACGTTGAGTATTAATTTAATTTCAAACATTGCAATTTAATGTGTCCTGTCATGTGACATGTTTTACTTAGGAACAGCTTATCTTCAAAATAGTGAAAGATGAGCAAGTTCAAGCAATGTTCAATGAAAAGTCAAAGTATGTGACACACTAAAAAAAAAAATTGTACAGTTTTAGATTGAAAAATTTATAAATGTCTTGTGGTGATTTATTATAAAGAAAAATGCATATATAACTTGAGTTTACTTCAGCAAAAAGGAATAAATACATATTGTTATATATTGTGCTACGTATTGTTATATATTGTGCTACGATTTAACGTACCTGATTTTCTTTTTGTTCTCCTTATGGTTTCAAAGACTGTGTGTTCATCACTGGATTTCTCATCTCCGTGAAACACCAAAGTTCTCTTTGCAGATGGACCATGAGTCAGTGAATGACTGACTGTGCCCAGAATTCTGGGAGGCAGACTGTGACTGAAATTCAGTCTCTTGGGTCATCTTCTAAATATTTAAAAAAACCCAAACAATAAAAACAAATTAAAAACAGCCTTTCTCCCCAAAATTATAATGGTTAGTGGACATCCTGTATCCTCTGTGCTATTCTGGTGTCAGTTTAGTGTAGGTATAAACACTGTAGGCAATTTGAGGAAGTTCACTATTAGCGGGGAATTAGAGATCTTCTAGTTACATGGCTCTGTTCTGAAACAGATAGTTTATCTAGGCATACCAGAGAGAAACACTGCTGGGTTTTCCTAAAAACCTTGTTTGAAATCCATTTCGCAGCCTCCTTAGATAACCAGAGTTAGTGTTTTATCTGGTTTTCTATTTTCAACCTACATTTCAGCAGCCAACAGTGTTGGTTTTGAATATTCGTTTGTAGGCTTGTGCTTTTTCTGTTGACTGAATGAGCCCACAGCTCCTTCAAATTGTTTGTCTTGATATTTAATGTCCTATTTGTTTTGCGCTCTACAGACATTTCTAAACCTCCAGTGTAGAACACAGACTATGTTACTTCAATTATGTCATCACCTGCGCTGAAATGTGTGGAGAACTCCTGCTTTAATACACTGCACCTTTTAAAATGTACCAAAATGACTTTTTTACAACAGCATTGCATTGCTGCTCCATGTGGTCATCTTCTGGTTCAGTTTAATTCCTTAATCCTTCTCTGCAATACTTCACCTAGCTGATTATTTTCATTTTATTAATGGTGCTTTGGATTTTTTAAATTAATTTTAATTTGGGTCTAACTGAATTTCTTTTAATTGAGTTTTAGGGTTTTTTATTTTTTTTTCCTGATTTTCTTCCTCTTTTGATTGAGCATATCCTCTGACTTATCTTTCTGTGCCTCTTGTGTTTCCTGACTAATCACTGTACCTGTAAGTGTTTTGGTGCAGTGATTGTAAAGATCATAAAGACCTTTGTGTTTGCAGTTTGGTAGTTGTAGCTGCAGTTTGGTGTAGGATGTCATTGTTCCTTTTTCCTCTCCACGAGTCTTCGTGGTCAGCTCAGGGGACTCTGCCATTATGCTGCTGGTTTCATGCTTTCACTGCCCTTGCCATTTCTGTATTGATCTCCTTGATCAAGACTTTGTCCTGTTTGAATGACGGTAGATGCGTCAGTATCCTAGGGGTATCTGTGCGCTCCTTCGTTGTCACGTTATGTCATGAAACATGTACTTGGAATAACTCCTATTGTGTTGCACCCTAAACGCATGTTTTCTTGTTTCTGCTGTGTATGACTCCTCTGGTGCACTTTTATGACTATAACGGTTATAACTTCAAAAATTGATACAATCATATTGTAGGTATGATTGGAAGTTGAGAACTGAGGAACTGAGTTTTATGCCTAAAGAATTTGTGGGCGTAAAGCTAAACTGGCACACAAATCAAGTTTGCTGCCTAGTTGTCTACTAGCAGAAGTGCTTCCGCAAATGTTATGTTTGCTTTGTCTTAGAAACAGGTTTATCCTTTTACTGATTCTAAGTTTCCAGAAATATTTGAGATGGATAGTTTAGAAAAGTGGAGACTCGACTTTTCATAAAGAATAATTAATTCTGCAATGTTTGTCAAACAGAAAAAGATATGTCTTCTGAAACTACTGTGGAATGTTGTATTTCTGCTAATTATGATTTAATTTCTGGAATGCAGTAGGATGTCCACCTGTGTGAATTACTTTTCTTCATCTTTATGTAAAAAACTGTAGTTATAGACTTGTTTCTCTGGTTCAGTATAGGACCAAGGTTTTTTTCTTGTGCATGTAGAATGAATGAGAAAGGATGCATGATGGTCTGTCTTCATGAATAAACTGGCTTTGATTTACTCAAGCTTGCATTTTCATGAGAGATATAGCATGAATACTTTTATTTGCTTATTCAACACTGGCTGAATAATTTCTTAACACTGTCTTTCTAAAGATGCAGTAATTGTTTCTGAACACCAATGAATTGTGTATTTTGAAGTATTTAACATAAACAACTACTTATGAAGCTTGATTTGTTTGCTCCTTAGTAACAAATTAACATACAATTTACAAATATGTAACTGATAATATACAGTGCCTTGGAAACTGTATGAAATGAGTCTTTTATAAACTTAAAACTGAGACTGCACCTTTAAAGTAAAGATTTATTAATATCTTTGTTAGTGCTGTTATACAGCTATGATAGTAAATCACCAACAGCTTGCATTGCCAATTGCTGATTTTTTTTCTTTTAATAATATGCTGCATGTAGACAAAGATGACCTGTCCCCAACTGCTGAGGTTTGGGATGTAGACCAGGGGCTAATAAGTAAACTGAAGGAACAGTACAAGAAGGAACGAAAGGGGAAGAAAGGGGTAAAGAGTAAGTGCAGATTCTGAATCTTGTAATGCAACACTTTTTTTCCTATCTATATAGAAGACATTTTTTCTCACAAGTTCTGTTTTTGTTTTTGTTTTGTTTTTTTTTTCATTAAACATCATTTTCTGTAATGGGGGCAACCAACTTTAACTTTCTACCTGCTGAATGTGTGAATATGCCAAAACCTTTGACAGCCATTTCCTAAAAGAGAAATGTTGAAAACACAAAAATTCAAAGCTTTTAGTTCTCTTCACCTATTTAATCTTGAAATATAAGTGTAAAAATATTGAAAAACTTGAATTTTGAGGATATTCCTATTCTAAGAAGTTTTCTGAAAGATTTAAAGTTTATCTGCTTCTTAAAGTATAATACTGTGATATTGTTCTGGGAAGGATGGGTGTTGAGGTCATTTTTGGTGGGGGTGGTGTCGAGTTTTTTGTTGCTTTTTTTTAATATGAGCTTGAATCAAGCTATAATTACTATTTATGGACTTGTAATTATTTTGCAGTCCTAGGCATTCAGAATAAAATGTCTATAGTGCAAATATGAACTTTTTGATGGCTTTTTTAATGATATAATCTTTATTTTATGGCGCCCTTCAATTTTCTGTGCAACTACCACATTTTGGTTGACAGCTCTTTACTCCTTACGAGTTTTCTGACCAGCTGAGCTATTTTAACCATGTAAGTTAAACCAAATTTCAGTGTTGAACAACCTGATAAAAATGTTTTTGGAAATTATATTATGAACTACACAAAGTTCTTAGTGGATAAAGTATTATTAAATCTACGTCATCATAGAATGGCTTGGATTGGAAGGGACCTTAAAGATCATCTGGTTCCAACCTAATCTACTTTAGATTAGATATTAGGAAGAAATTCTTTACTCTGAGGGTGGTGAGGCACTGGCACAGGTTGCCCAGAGAAGTTGTGGATGCCCCATCCCTGGAAGTGTTCAAGGCCAGGTTGCATAGGGTTCTGAGCAACCTGTACCAGTGCCTCACCACCCTCAGAGTAAAGAATTTCTTCCTAATATCTAATCTAAACCTACTCTCTTTTAGTTTGAGGCCATTCCCCCTTGTCCTATCACTATATGCCCTTGTAAAAAGTCCTTCTACATCTTCTCCCTTCAGGTACGGAGAGGATGCAATTAGGCCACCCCAAAGCCTTTTCCAGGCTGAACAATCCCAATTCTGTCAGCCTCTCCTCATAGGAGAGGCTCCATCCCGCTAATCACCTTGGTGGCCCTACTCTGGACTCACTCCAGCACGTCTGTGTGCTGGGAACCCCAGAACTGTACACAGCACTCCAGGTTGGGTCTCACCAGAGCAGAGGAGAGGGGCAGAATCCTCTGCCTCACCCAGCTGGCCACGCTACTTTGGATGCAGCCCAGAACGTGATTGTCTTTCTGGGCTGCAAGTGCACATTGCTGGCTCATGTCCGGCCTCTCACCCACCAGCACCCCCAAGTCATTCTCAGCAGGGTGCTCTCGATTTGTTCATTCCCAGCCTATATTGATACTGCGGGTTGCCCCAATCCAGGTGCAGCACCTTGTGCTTGGTCTTGTTAAAGCTCCTGAGATCGCCATGTATCCGCTTCTTGAGCTTGTTCAGGTCCCTCTGGATGGCATCCTATGTCACTTCAGAGAAGCTCCTATGCTTGCAGTGTTTTTAAAGTATATTTTAACAGTTTCTGGCAATATATAGTAAAAAAATTCTTTTCCTCAATTTGAAAAATTGTGTGAGTATGTACTAACTAAATTAAGTGATAATTAAAATATTACACTTCATGCAGATTTCTGTAATCACTAAGATTTGAATTTGCTTTGTGACACCTAACAGTTACACTTCAGTTAGTGCATGTTGATTATTTTTTTCAGCAGTTTTGCATGACTTGCACACACACACATGAACATAAAATCTTTGATGAAGCAAAGATTTTTACCTAGTCTGTGGTATGATTAGAGCTTACAGGACTAATCTGCATGCTAATGGGTATCATCATTTAACATGTAAATCAGCAGTTGACACCAAATTCACATGAAGTGTTTGGTAGGGTTGGAAACTTCACACCAGAATGGTTCTTATTAAATTTCACATTTTAGACTTTTGGAAGCACAGTGGCTGCAAAATAAGAAAGTTTTCTTCATCTAAAGTAATTTTCAAATCTTCTTTTGCTCACACAAGAGAATATTTAGGAAATCAACTAGGTGTCACAGTGCGGTGAGGTCATGAAAGTCATTGTTTAGGTTTTGAGTTTTAAATTCCCCTTTGGGAAACCTTGACCTTATGTAGTTTCCCAAGGTGGTTTGAGAGATTTCTTGCTTGTCACATTCATGACAGTAGTTTCTAATTAAAAACTTACCTCTAAATCCCTGAACTAATTGAATGAGAGAACTCCACACACATTCAAGGTTAGGCAGGTGTATTTCAATTCTGTTTGCATCACAGATTTGTTTTCTCAGCTTTTTAACATTCTGAGACTGAAAATAATGTTGAAGGCCTTCTTTATTCTTGCTTCTCGTGTCTGATCATTTGGGAACTTCATTCTGGATACTCATCTCTTCCTTTGCTCTTCAGTGTTTTGTCAGACTTCTATCAGAATTTATTTTGAGCACTGTCAGAACTTACCTGCATGGTAGTAAATATGTATCATCATAAACATCAAACAAATGTGCATTAACTGTCATCCCTTGCAATACTTTGAAGACAGCATAATAGAGCAGACATTCTAATGGTTTCTTTTGTTGGATATGCATCTGGTAACTACCATAATCTACGTTTAGACTGTAGCTACATTTAGACTGCAGTTAGACAGGGTAATCATAGCCCTGACCCCAGGTAGGGAAACTTTCATCCAAATGTCGACATAAATAAGTGAACAGAAGTAGATCTGATTCTATTTTGGTATTTCTCTAGTCTGTATTCATTTTTTTTTTTTTAGGTAGAACACCTTAATTTAGGTCATATTCTGTCAGCACATATGTTTCTCTTTTTGGTGGGGAGGAGGAGTGTGTCTGTCATGACAGTCGCCATGTTATGTGGGAATACTACCTCTTTGTAACAGTCTTTATAAAGCCCACCAAAATATCAACAGAAATCCACTACTCCACACTGAAATTTACTTCATAATATCAGCTGTAAAATAATGAAAAAGCTGTTAATTGAAGAGCTCCCAAGTTTGATAAGATCAGTTTTGGCAGGTAAATTGGGATGTTTTTCAGATATAGCCTGTCACATTTGCAGGACAAAATAGTGCATGTGTTGTATATCTCATTTTGTACTATCAGGTGTTCTCAGCAATTTGAAAAATAGTTTTCACATCTTAAAATGTATGTGTATATCACTGCTGAAGCGGAAATACTCCTTCTGTTTTTCCTTAGTTTTCTTGAAGCTTGTCACCTTTTTTTACTTTCCTCCTCTTTTCCCTTAGTGTAAGTGTTCTGTATTTTTGGAACAGTATCCATCCCATTCGCTTTGCTAGCCTTGATTTCTGGAAATACAGTGTAATTAGTTGATAGGCATGAAAATAGATCTGAATTTTACCATCTTCATTACCATCACCTTTAAGGATCCCTGTGTTATATTCAGACTTAGACTAATACATCTCAGAGCTAATAGAAGTCTGCTTAGGGTTTCTCATACTATAACTTTTCATCACTGAATGCTCAGTTACCATTTTCCATTTTGGTCTCTGAAGGAGAATACACTGAGATGGTATTGTAAATGTTTGGCTTTCATGCATCATGGATTTGTTTACCAATTTATT
The DNA here is from genome assembly GCA_013399855.1 of Oxyruncus cristatus. Classification (NCBI taxonomy): domain Eukaryota; kingdom Metazoa; phylum Chordata; class Aves; order Passeriformes; family Cotingidae; genus Oxyruncus; species Oxyruncus cristatus. The sequence continues at coordinate 225,242 of VXAY01001093.1, forward strand.
TTTTTTCCTCTTTTTTTTTAAGGGTAAAACACAGTCATCCAGTTTGGGCCTTGAGCATAGCTGTTTATGCAGAGGCAGCTCATTCTTTTCTTTAAAAATCTCTGTAACATTTAAAATACTTATATGAAGGTACACTTGCACTTACTTGAAAGCAGAAATCTGTGCAGTCTTCTGTAGTGGTGGCACAGTCTTGAATATTGACATTTTTCAGCATGAAATCCACATAAGTTGTGAGAACAGCATCTGCTCTCTTATAAGCTTCTCTCTGTATTGTATGATGGATTGAGGACTGTTCTGAGGTTATGCCTGAAGGACAAGAAGTGCCCAGACTTACTGAAAAACATTAAAAGGCAAGGCTGTCCATCCCCTAATCAGTGACACACTAAATGAATGGCTTTTTTAAGGTAGCAGAGCAGGGGGGCTGCCTCTAGTTACTTCTCAATATGCTTTGAGACAAACTTCTCAAGCTCCTATATTTGGTGTGAAAGCACCTCCAAAAAATGCTTGCAGTTTGGATATGAGGAATATCCATTTTTGGCCTTGGTCATCAATGTGTTGAACAGTTCATGTGTATCAACATGGAGAAGACAAATGGGTTTTTTTCTGAACAGCAAAGGGTTGATTAAAGTAGACAGTTTAGGGTACCAGTCATTACTTTTATCATATCATTCATCGATTTCTCTCTCTCTCTATATATGCTGTTGGTCATGGTAGGTACCTCTCTGATGGCCATCTGGAGTAAAGACAAAAGCAGGCTTTGTGGTCTGTGTGGTAGAGACCTGTCCATTTTAAGAGTGACTTTTGTATATGAGATCTTACCTCTTGACTGCAATTAAGTATTGCACATTTGAAATTAAATCCTATCAGTCTAAGCTATTAGGAAAAAAAAGTTGGTTCAAAAAAAGCATTCCTCATTTTTATTATTTTACACTCACTTCAATAGCTGAGATCACAGGTTTCTGGATATACTTTTAAACAAGAGTGGAATGAAACTTAACAACTCAAGTGACCTGTCGCAGAAGGGAAACTTTTGGAAGCCATTTTTATTCTCAAACAGCTTCTGGGTAGCAGCCTTTGTAGATTTAACTGGAGTACTGAGCGTTCCATAAAGGAAAGAAAAAATATCAAAAGCACAGAAAATATAAAGTGTATATAAAGTTCTGTATTACTTGGAAAAATTAAAACGTTTTGCAAATATTAATGAGAATTTTCATATAGCATCCTTCTAGGGGTATGTGTGGTATACTTGCTATGCTTCTACTTGAAGAAATATTTCTTGTTGTCATCCTTCTCTGCAGGGAATTCTGCATTATCTTCAGAGAACTCAGGGGTTTTTTAGATACTTATTTTTGAGCATATTGACTTTACCCAGCAAGATCTGAAATGATCAGATACTTTTTGAAAGAGTGTGTTTCAGTGTTTAACTGTTTGAATGAACAGTTTTTTGATAAGTCATCTGTTACAGTCTTTACCTTTTACTTTTTTGAAAATGAAGTCTTTGTTTTAGTTTTCATTTCCTTTTTAATGAAAGTGGTACATTTCACTTCAGAGTATAAGAACTAGTTCCCTAATGCTTCCTTAACTAAATGGTTTACAATATCTCTCTTGCAGTCCCAGGAAAGGCTGTTTTATTGGTTAAAAGCTGGTTATGTCTTTCATCATTGTGGATTCTCTCACTGATACACACTTTATGATTGAAGCTTGACTTTTTGATGTGGAAGCTGTAAAGGTAGAAGCAGGAATGAGTTTAGTAATTTAAAAATATTTTAAATTATACTGTTCTTGTTTACTAGTGTCTACGTAATTAAATGCACATATAATTCAACATGCTTTGTTTCTAGAGGCATAGTTTTGTAATAAGGGTAATATACATCTGCAGTTTCATACAGTGGTGGAAGTATTCTTGCTCTCAGTTTTAATAAACACTTTATGCAATTTAAATATCATTCAAAAGGAGGGAAAGTTAATTGTTTGTTGCACCCCCATTATGAGTTGTCTGTACTTTTGCCCTCATTTTTAAGCATATTTTTAATTTGCACTCTGTTTTTCAGTGTTAAATTGTTTAGTATAGTTAAAGTTGTGTAATACTATTAGAAAATGTTTAATTCATATGTTTTTTGTTTAATAGTTCATGTTCTTTTAATATTTGGCTTGACTCCAGTTGGGCTGTAAGATGATGTTTTTTCTCTTTCCTACAGGAAATTGTAGAATAGATCTACAGAACACAAAGGAGTATTGTTTGATTTAGTGAATTAAAATTGTTTGCATGTAGTTTTCAGATTTGATGTGTATGAACTCCTTCTTTTGATTTCCAAACTATTAATAGACAAAAGCAAAGCACTATTTATTTTAAGGAGGTCCCATCAGTAATTATTCTTGTTTAATGGATTTTTAGACTTCAGTCAAGTCAAGCGGTAGCAATCAAATGAATCTGTGCTGCTGACATTAATTTACAGGAGTCAACAGGACAAAACTTCACGACATGATAGCTGATCTGGGCGATGATGAGATACCCCACATCCCTTCAGGAATCATTAATCAATCTAGGTCACCCTCTTCTAGAATGCCTGATCATGAAGGTGCAAGAGCAGAGGAAGGTACAAAAAATTCAGCTACTTATTATATTTCAGGAGACTTTTTTTTTTTTAGAAAGCACACGCTGTAATTTATTGTCCCCTCTGTAAAGCTTAATGAAATTGCAGATTGCCACGTTATTTTATTTGCAATTCTTCCCAAATGATTTTATGAGAATGTGGCTTGAGTTTCTGTAGCTTATCGTAACTCACCATTATTTCATAAGTATTTTTAAATAACTTTATGTACAGCAGTGTGTTCTGAAACTATTCACTATTAAGTCCCTGTTTGCAGACACCCCATCCTCCCATTAGCAACAGCTTTCACAAATAGGTTGTATTTATTTAGGGGAAAAAAGGTGAGTATTAACATTGGATATGCAGTTTGGATTTTAAAGTGAAAAGTGGTGCTTAAGTTACAAGACTAATTTGTCTCTTTTCCTCAAGTTTAATGTTCTCTTTTTAAAAATTCTTTTGGTCTACATATACAAGTTTGTAAAGACATTATTTATTTCTTTATGAAGTATTTGTCTTGTTTCAGGATTATCTTAGACAATGGAAGTTAGTGGCACGCTTTTATCTAAAAAGTCAAAAATCTTGTATTCACCTTTTAAGTATTTTGTTTTAAAGGAAAGATTTTCCTTGTATTAACTTTGAGTTAAAAATATGTAAATTCTATCCTCTACTCAGAACATATTTATTCAAAATACTCTGATGTATTCAGATTTAGGATGATCTTTGACCCCTGGCATAGTAGTTCCTATACCAGAACTGGAATTTGTGTTACTACTGCCTCGTAATCTGGTTCTCCCATTCTTTCTTCACTCTTGGCCCCACAAATGCCTGTCACCAAGCAAGCAGAAAAATAGAAATGTTGCAAGGAAGTTTTTTTCTTGCTCTCCGAAACTGCTATTTTACAAAAGTCTCTTTTACTGCCTGCCTTTTCATCTTTGTTTTTATTTACAACTTGAAGATGAACCACTATCAAATTTACCTGTAGAGTGCAATTGGAAAACCTACTGGTCAAAGTTCCACTTTCAAGCTAAAACTTGTAGACATATATTTAGGTTGTATTTAGGTTTAATGTTTATTTGCTTTAAGTTGCCTTTTCACCTTGTTAAGGTATAAAGGGCATGCGACCCTGCAGTTACAATTTCTTCAGTCTGTCTTGGGCTATTTTTCTTTGGCCATACATGTCGTGCAAAGGAACACAAACCTTCATTGTTAAGAATAGGCCGGGGATAGGACTGTTATCTCTGTTAGAGACTTTACATCTAAAATAATATTGGACAAAACAATCTTTCTGAAGAAACAGATGCTAAATTTGAATTTGCCAGGGACCGTTTTGTATTGCCTGGTTCCTGTAGCACAAACACTGTGCTGCCCTTCAAATAAAGATTGTTCACACTGTTTTCAAATTAGCTGTTGTTATGGGTTTCAGGTTGATATCTTCATGCTGTTTATTGTGTCCATATGTTTTCAACTTGTCGATGTAGTTTGGGCTTCATTCGTTAAGAGGAGTAATAGTAACAATTCTATCGTCTTATCTGGTAATTGTGGTTTCTGCATAGTTTTTAAACTTGAATATTCGAGTGTAACTTTTGCTGCTTCTATCCTGAATACTATGTGGCTATTTGAGTTTTTGTTTTTACCATATGGTGCAAAGCTGCAAATGAACAGTGGTGTATTTGAATTCCTTCTGGGTGTGTCACAAAGCCAAATAGTTCATTATCATATAATGCAGATTTTGCACCGTGTGGTACAAATGCAGATTTTACTCCTTTATTCAGATGTGTTTTAAAAGCTACATTTTTGCAGATAACGTTAGGCTTTCTTCCTGGGACACACTAGCCTATGCTGATGAATGTTACCAAGCCGTAATTTTCTTGTGAGTGTATGCAGGATTTGTTACACTTAGAAATACTACAGCTCTGAGCTAGTGGTTGATTATTTTGTTTTCATCTAGAGGAGAAAGTGTTATTGAGCTTACTTTTTTTTTTTTTTATTGGAGGCGTGTCAGGGAGGAACTAATTCAATTGGCAGGGAATGTATCTTTTATGCCTCTAAAGGTGGGGGGGTTGTTGGTTTTGGTTGCTTTTTTTCCCACTCAGGTGCCTGGTTGAATGTTATGCTGTTATGCTGTAATTGGACTTATTGGTTTTGATCATGAGAAAGTGGGGTTTCCATTTTGACATATTGAATGACGTTCAGAAACAGGTTCAACTGCAGCATGATTCACCACCCAGTGTATTCTACAGAGAATTGCTCTCTACACTGGTTGTTTTCCTTTTTAATATGTATAGATCGTGGAGGTGTCAATCTACAGATTGACAGAATAAAGCAATAACAGCTAATTGCTTGGGTATTAACAGCTGCTTTTGGTGTACCATGTATTAACTTCGTGGAAAACAAGATTAAGATGTTGCTGTCATGTAATAGACAACAGCAGCCTATATGATCATACATAGCTGATCAGAGATTAAGGCAGTTTCAGTTTGTACAGATATTGCTGCTTGATTTTTACTTAATTGTGTATGATGTCAAGAATTTAAAGGTAAGAAGTGCTGGTTAGGATTGGCCAAGCAAATATTTATTAATACCATTTTATATTTTAATATTTCAGTATTTCATTTCATCTAGTTTTACCTACAAAGAAACTTGTAGTATCACATCATATTTATTGATGATCATTATTGATTGCAAACTCAGGTAAACATGTATATTATGCTATGAGGATAATATTGTACTGTGTGTTAGAAAAATACTTCGATACTTTTTTTAAGATGAAAAGCACTAAAAAGTTATTTCTTAACTATCATTTGCTTATATCTATTGATGCATTGTTTTTGATATGAAGAGATGTGTGTCTTTATTTTTAGTAGCTATAGCATGCATCATTCATTGTGTTACTATTCTGCCTTTTCTTTTTTACAAAAGCAGCTTGCAACCATTTTTAAGCTTCTTAAATATGCCTTATTTTATAATAATAAAATGTACAAATAAATTAAGTTACACGACATATTATAAATTCATATTGAAAACTTTAGTATTGAGAAATATTCTTCTAAATTTTGGCTGGCATTAATTTTGAAGCTTTAAATAGATATTCACATCATGTGAGTAAAACTTGATGAATTTATAAACTCTTAATGTGGTAGTGATTCATTTTTAGTATAAAGCATAGAAAAGCTGATCTGTTAAGGTCAGATAACATATATTTCACAAAGAATTAGTATGACAAGTTATGGGGCTTACCTAAACTTTGTGGGCCTGTCCTAAAGATCAAATAGGAGTAATAGTAAAGTAAATAGGTGCTTTGTAGGAATATGGCTTTTTATGAAATATGAATGGTTTGCAATAGACTGTCAGATTGAGGGTTTTAGTAAAATACTAATGGAAATGAAAAGCTTATTCATATAAGGGCATGATAAGCCACTTTGGGCTGTTGATGTAATGTAGCATTCTTGTGAGTCAAGACCTCTGTATGGATTCTGCATGTTTTAAAAGGAGGTGATTGTGCATAGTTAGAGTACTGTCTGCTCTTTTTATGGAATTGGAGGAACAGCAATCTCTATTCTTGCATGGATAATGTTTGTAGATTCTCACGTCCAGTTATGTTGGCTGTGCTAATAAGGTTACTTATTAATAATACAGTAGCTCTCAAGCATTAGAGCTTGTTTTACTCTTGAGAAGTGAATTTTTTGAGCTAGCAGGGCTGGCTCCTCTTCTGTAGCCGTAACAAGGATGCCAGGCATCTATGACTTTACACCTGGTCTTAGTTACTTTCCTTCAGCGTGAGTGGAACAGAACTAGGGTACCATTCAGGTAGTGGCAATGTGAAATATAGTGAAGATCTGTGTTCAAAACAGCAGTATGTTGATTATTAGTCCTCTTGTTTGGAACTACTTTTATAAGACAAAGAAACAGGATATGGATGTTTTTCACATCTGGAAGCTTTATGTTCTCTGAGTTTCAAGGGATTTCTGAGAGGAGTAGAAACAAGGAGTGGTGTTAGAGTGAGACCATAATTCTCTCTGCCAGATCAGTAAAATCCAAAAGTCAACCAAGTTTAATTTTTCAAGATGTCAAATATCATTTAACGTATTTTGCAGATGCTTGTACTTAGCTCACACACAGCTTAATTTTACATACTCTATTTAACAAGTGTTGCAATTTCTGCATGGAGAGGAATACTGAGAAGTAAAAACAGCTTCTAAGTTATGCTGAAGCATTACAATTTATAAGCCTTCATTTCTATTCCTTACTGCTAAATAGATATTTATGGGTAGACAGAGATTTACAGAATTGTTGAGGACTGTAAAGAATATGGGTGAATATTTGAAACGTTATTGTTCAGATGTGAATTTATAATAAATGGTTATATATAACTTTTATTCATTCTAAATCATAATTAACAGAATTGGCAAATTTTAATTTGGGGAAGGCTTAGCTAGCCAGGATAAGTAACAGTTGAGTGTACTTCGAATTAGTTTCTCTGTATGGTTTTGGATTCTGAGAGGCGAAATGAATGAATAATAAGTGTTTTCATTTTTCAGTCATCTGAAAAAACTCAAAGTAGAAGAGATGTTTTGCAGGAGTCTTTCACCCGAGAGATAAAAAATACTTAAATACGGAAGTAGAGATATTTGACTATATAAAGCACAGCGACTTATTTGCAAGTGGATAGAAGGCAGGAAGCACACAGTAAATAAAACACTTAGCTGAGAATTTGGAGACCTGGGATGTGCATTTGATGTTGCAATGTATAGTAATGTCGGTCAAGTCACTTGTCAATAGTATTGAACACCTCTGTAAAGTAAGTTGAAATGACAAAGCATGACATAAGAATTGTTGTATAATATGTGTGTGTTTGCACATGTGTGCGTGTCTTCATGCTTTTTTTTTTTTAGTTGGGGCCGTATGTAATACATACAAGTTCAGTTTTAAATTCTGCTTTGCTGTTAAGTGATGAATAATGCAGCTTTTCATCAGTTTGAATTATTACATTGAGACTTAAAGAAACTGTTTTGTTCTTTGTAGCTGAACCAATAACGTTTCCACCTGGAGGAGGCAAGTCATTTATTATGGGTTCTGATGATGTGTTGTTAAGTGTACTGGGCCTTGGAGACCTTGCAGACTTGACAGTAACAAATGATGCAGACTATAGTTATGATGTAAGTGCAATTTTATTTTAAAATTCTTTATACAGTTTAATCAATAATAGTTGTGTCCCCTCTCCTCCACCCTGAACATTACAGATGCAGAGAACAGAGGTTTCATTAGCAAAAGCTACTCCTTGGGAGGGAGGACAGAGCACCTTGTGAATGAGCTAAGTAATTTGGGTGAACCAGAATTAAGTGAGATGACATGGGTTTTTTTCTATGTAAATAATGTAATTCGGACTTTGTCCCTGGGAGAGTATGTTATGACATAAAATACTTGTCAATGTCTTAACATGAATTTGATTGAAAAAAATGGCAATTATAGACTGACATGGAGTATTGAGAAAGCATAAAACATAATACCGATATTAATTCACTTCTTTGCTGGCCCTTTTGTGATTATGTAGTATTAACAGCATAGGCTATATATAGTAGAATATTTCAGATGTAAGCTTTTTTGGGATACTTCTATTATAATCCAGAGTGCTCCTTTGACTGTGTTCATTAAGCTTCTACTAATAACGTCACGTGAATTTTTCATTGGTTAGTAACATTGAATGGCTGGTTAGGGAAGTGTTCAGGTAAGTTTTGCATGTAGTATTGTATTTGAAATGTCTTGTGGTATTGGCTTGTTGGTTGTGTTTTGTTGGGATTTTTTTAATTTGGTTGGGGTTTCTTAAATTATGGTTGATAAAGTAACTCTCTAACTTTTGAAGTTACATACATGGTGTTTATACTGGAAACCATTACTAAGAATTTTATTAACATCTGAGAATGTGCAAAGTGAAGAAATAAATTGTTTATGGCTTTTTACAGGGTTTGAAAATACTTGTGTGTGATCACACAGCTATTTTTTTAGTCATAGTTGTCCTTCAGTACTTAAAATTGGTAGCATTATTAATTGCTCTAATGAAGTAAGAGCTAATACTTTGGTTTCTCCATTACTGCAGGGTGTTTCATTATATGGTTTGATTTCCTGAAAAACAAATGAAAATGTTAATTATCCATCCTATTTCTGGACTGTATAAAAATAAATGAAAGACCTTTTTAAAATTTACATTGTAGATTTGTGTAATATATCATCCTGGTCACAGTAGAGAATAGTTTTCAGGTTCTGTTTCATTTCACATGACATAACAGTTCTAGGAAATCACACAATATATGTCTTTGCATCTTAACTTTCTTTGTGTTCTGCCTTCTGTTCAGCTAAACCTGTTGTGTAATCACTTCTAAAATGTCTGACTAAAGGATCGTGTATAATTGTTTAGAAAATTATCACTTTTTAAAAAAAGTTTTAGTGAAATCTATAAACAAGTGACATTCAAATTAAAAAAAGTTGAAAAGCATCAATTCTTAATGCTTTAAGGCAGCTTAAACTTGAAATACCCAGAGCTGGATGTTCCTAACTACTACTCCTAACTAGTAGTAAATTCCCATGGAAATTACGAAGTTGAATAGTTTGGGAACTTGTTTTGCACAGTGCTTTATTTACTTGGTTCTAACTTCTAAGATGCTCCTGTCTCTAGGTTTATCACGGTTTTAAGAAAAGTATTTTAATGCTAACTTGAAAAAGTAAAGCCATTTGTTTTAAAGCAGATTAGAAACTCAAATCACGCTTATAAACTTGGTGGCACTTGATTGGTATAATTACCTTAAGTGCATTTCAGTAGTGAGGCAGCTACAATTGTGAGATTAGATAAAAAATTTTAGTTGGACTGAATTTTATGTATGTCCTATTCCCAACTTCAGAACTTTGGAATGTCAAGGTCTGCTGGGTCACACTTACCAACCTCGTTAAATATGTAAAGGTAGCATGACAGCATGTGGCTCTTAAGGCACATGTTTGTAACCACAGATTTTTGTGATACTTTTTTCTTTTAAAAATCTGAAATATTTGTTAAGCACCCTGCTTTCTCCTTCTGCGCAGCAAAATCCAAAGTCAGCCTGTATGCTGCGAAATTAATGCATGGACTAATTAGTATGGCAAGCCTTCACGTTGGTCTGTAATACTGTATTTTGCATGGCTCCATTCATGGTTGGCTATTTTTAATGTAATGAAAATGATTGTCAGTTGCAATTAATATCATAAATTTCAGTGTCTGTACAACTCCCATATTAGGAGAGTACTTTAAATCTCTATTGTAGATCATTATTTTCCATTGTTCTCCAGGTAGCTCTCTGTTGAGGATTACTAGGAACAAGTCATTAGAGGTAACAAGAAGTTCCTGGGCTGAAGTGTGATAGCAATTTGGAAGAACAGTGCGAAGCATCCCTGTTTTTGTACTTCCGCATTTTTAGTTGGTTTTAGCTATTGTCAGAGACCGATGCTGAGCTAGAAGTATCTTAGATCAAAGGAATGCAGTCATTAATATGTTCTGATGCCATAATGGCAAATATTTGCCAGATTTCTTTCTATGCTAAAGAGACTGCAATAATGTCTTTTATGTAAAAGAAGAAATTTGTGACGTCTCCTTCCAGAAACCTAGGAGTATAGGGGAAGATGGTCTGTGAGAGACTTTCAGAAGCACTGTTGGTTTTGAGGAAAACATCATGCTTGACTGGAAATTACAACTTTGCAGTATATTGCTGTCTTTTGTCAAGTATAAATTCTTTATAAAAGAGCGTATTGCCATTTTGCTTGTTCTGAGATGGAGGAATATATACAGGTAAGCCAAGACTAAACTCAGGAAGCATTACCATCAATAATGTAATTGACATCAACTGATCAAACTGTTACATGAGAATCTGTGATACTTGTGACAAGTACAGTTTCTATGGTGCAAAGTGTGATGCAGAATAGAATTTGAAGTTACTTTTGCTCTGGGGAAACTTAAAGCAGAGAACAAATGATAAATACACAAGTATGAAATACTGCCTGAGCTAATAAGGAATTTGCAGCAGAATTAGTTGAAAGTTTGAAGGTGTTAGTGGTCCTGTAGGAGAAGTTGATCTTACTGGTTCAGTGTAGTTGAATTTTCAAAATTTTCTCAGAGATTCTACAATAGAGACTCTTTAATTTCAGCTTACTTTGGGAGGTGTGTGGAAAGAGGCTATTTCATGGATTAATATCTGGCATGTACAGGAGACAAAAGATAGAAATAGGGTTTTGTTTTCTTGCTGGACCATTCACCAAATAGAAATGAGATGTGATTGACCAAAATTGTTTCTTGGTTTCCCTGCTTCCTGTCCAGTCCTCCTTTCCCAGTACTCTTAGGTTATCTTCTGTCTTTTAAAAGCATAGGTGAAAAATACCTGGTGGCTTCTAACTTCATGCATTAGAAAAGACAAACTTAAAGTATCAAATAACACAGATGGCAAGCGTTTTTTTATATTTGTATTTAAGAAAATTTTGTCCTGTCTTGGATTTAAAAGAGACTGAAATTCAGATACTATTAGTTGTTCATTACAGTCCTTCTCAGGTCAAAAATTCCTTGATAGTTCTTAATTTCTGAAGTTGTTTCCTCGTAACTGTGGATTTGCAGCACTATAACACCTTTGAGGTGTCATGCTTTAGAACATAATAGGTATACAGTGTCACATTTTACTTCTTTTCCATACCTCTGGCCCATTTGTATCTCACATTTATCCTTTGTAATCATCAAATCCCTTTTCCAAGCCCTTGACTGTGCTTTTCTGAGGTGGGGTTGGTGGTTTTTTTTTTTGTTTTGGTTTGGTTTTTTGGTTTTTTTTTTCCCCCAGGTTTTTTTTTAATATACTACAGGTTAGCTTTTTTCTTAGAGATTGCAAGGATCTCTTTAAAGAGATCAATGTCAGTTGATCTCTTGCAGTAAGGATGTCAAGATGCATTAGAAACATGAATGGGGGAAAAGAATTAAAAAAAAATCGATTTATTTATAACTAGATTTCTAGTAAGGTGTATGTGATGTGTTCTAAAAGAATTGAGATTTCCAGTCTGTTTTAAAAACCTGAAGGCTTTAAAGCTATACTTACAATGGGAAATATACCTTATTTTTCATAACTTGTGCAGATTCTGTGCCTTGCATTTAAGCCAATTCCTCCTACTGCTGAAAATGAAATTACCATTGCGACAGCCCTTTTAACAACAACAACAGCAACAAATTCAGTGAACTCTCTTCCTACTTTGAAAAATAAAGACCACCATATTCAGTCCCGGTTTTCTTGAATGACTCTTCATCACAACTGTAATAGAAATTACTGTGACGTGGATGCACATTGCACCCAAAAAATTGAAAGTCTTCTGCATAATCTGGGACATATCATGTGCTAAAATTAAGCATTGCTGTTTCAGACTTTTGGCATTTGTTTCTCTAAGCCCCAGATCACTACGATTACATGAGACAACATGAGTTAGCGAGGTGGACGAATACCTTATGTAATGAGGATTAAAAACACCAAGGGACTCCTATTTGCTAGAAAAGTACCATTTTTTCTTTCTTTTCCCCCCTAGGGTCTCCCATTCAGGGAGGCCAATAAATATGCAGTTTGGTCTGAAATCTATTAAGTTTAATGCAGAACTCCAGAATTCCACTCTGCTCTACTTCCTGAAGCAAAAGATTATTCTTTTTATGAAGCTTGTATATAATATGCAGTATAGTGCTAAATCACTTAAATCTCAGTAAAAATATTGCAGTATTCAGTGTAATGTAAAGTAGGAAGATTGCAAACAAAATGCTTATTTGTTATATGTATTAAAAAAATCTAGAAATTCAGGTTGCATGTCTGGTATAACAAGTTTCTGTGGCTTGATCTGAATTCACAATTTTTGCACTTAGGACAAAAATTTACATTAATATAAGGGAAAAGCAAATGTCTGCCCATCTGTAACTCACAACAGTAAATTTGTTTTAATTGGATAGAACTGAATTTAGTTTGAGTGAGTAGTGGCAATTCGGTCCATGTTATAGATTTGGTCCAAGAATACTTATTACAGTATATGTTACATTATTATCTGATTTTTATTTTCAATCCTGACAGATATAAGGTTTTAGTCTCTTATTAGTGTTGCTGAAAGTAGCTTGGAATGTTGAGATATTCTGGCCTTCAGATGAGAAACATGCTTTAACAGTTACATAGTGAAAGATAGTAAGGCAGAGGATAGGATTATCTCACATGCATTCTTAGTTTGTTAATTTTGATTATCTAATTGAAGTCAGTTTTCTGAATTCTCTGTAGGGAAAGAGGGAAGTACCTGGACATGTGTTTCTCCTTATGCTAGAGGCTTAGGCTTAGGAAGACCTAGGGTCTGCTCTCTGCAAAAGTTTACATTGTATTCAAAGCATTAGAAAGGCCTGAGGTTTTCTGATGACTCTTCTGAGTTACCTATAATTAATATTAGGCAGCTGTAATTATTGCATTTTAGCCTAACATTTAAGAATATGAATTGGATGTTCACAACATAATATAAATATAGAGTTGGCATATATTGCTTCACAAAGCAGCTAAGTTATTGTCTCACAAATATATTTAAAATTCATTCAAGACTTCCAAAAATATTTGTTTGTAAGGTTACATTTAATATCATGACAAATGTGTCTTGAAATTTCAATAACCTATTTCTGTATACATACCTTCACCTGTAGAAGTATTCAAGAATTACGTATGTTTCCTGTGAATCTCAGGCACTCATCTGAGGAGGAGCACTCGCTAAGCACCTGAAATTGGTTTTTATTGTATTTAAGTGATAAATGAGCTTTTAACAGCTGTAATCTCTTCCTGGGGTGGAGACAACATGATAAGCAATGATGATTTCTCTTTCTTCAAGGAAGAAGAATTAAAGTATCATTGTGCATTAACACCAGTTTTTGAGATTCAGGGCTTCTTGTCTGTGTATTTAACATATTCCATTCCAGTCTGGGGCAATGGAAACTATTACAATAGAAAGATTTGCTGACTACCTTGCATGCCAGACAGGGATTGTAGGTATGCATAAAGGCAAATCAATAGATAAATGTAAATGTAAGATTGAATGTGTAGTAGCTGAATCAAGCATACCGTGTTTTCCTAAACCACAGGCGTATATATATGTTACGTATTTTTAAATCCAAGGTAAAACTACTCCTTTCCTCTTCTTCTTTTAAGTTGCCAGCTAATAAAGATGCCTTCCGAAAGACATGGAACCCTAAGTATACGCTACGCAGTCATTTTGATGGAGTGCGAGCATTAGCTTTTCATCCTGTAGAGCCTGTGCTGGTTACAGCCTCTGAGGACCATACTCTAAAACTTTGGAATTTGCAGAAAACAGTTCCTGCCAAAAAGCAAGTATATGGGTTTTTATAAAACATCAATTGTGTTGTAAATGCCTTTGAAATTGATTAAACACTCATATTTTCAGAGTTTTTCAGTAGACGCTTCACGTAGCGTAATAACTTTTCTTTCTCTTTCAGGAGTGCCTCTTTAGATGTAGAACCCATCTACACATTTAGGGCCCACATGTAAGTATTTGACATCATTCATGGTTGATAAATATATTGTCATTATCTCATGTATTCGTAAGAAACTTCAGTGTAATAGCCACAAATCTATTCTATTTTTACATTGTATAGACAAGGTGCATTATCCTTCGTTAAACAGGTTAATACTGAGTCCCTGTCATTAATTGCACTGTCCATGGTAACACAAGAACAGAAAGTGGCAGATGTGATTAGTTGCAATGGAAAGGAGAGATTGTAGATGATGATAATGAAATCACCTTAGACATATCTTGAACTGTGGATTTTACATATAACGAATGGAAAAGATAAATAAGGTAGATGTAACTAGTCTTGCTTAGTACCTTCCGATACAGGTCTGAGTCTCAGTGATTGTTTTCAGCTCGTGTTAACTGTTTTATTACTGCCTGAGTTTCTCTTGCTAATTATGAATTCTACTTTCTTTCGATAAGAAGGCAAGACAAAAATACGCAGTTGATAGCCAGAGTAGTTTGAGTGTACTTTGCTTATATAAGTAAAGATCCAGTCTCCAACCCAGTTAGCACGTAAGCTTCACAAGAGTTTTGGTAAGCACAGAAGTGGGTAACACTTCTTGTGCTGGCCTCAACAATAACAACAAAAGAAAATAAATTTGTAGTTTTATTAGGAAATCTACACATTCTGTTGTCTCACCTCCTCCTTCCCTTAAGCCATGTGATAGAACATAATGTGCTACTTTTGTGTTTATTAACTAAAGTGTAAAGCATTCTGCCGCAGGACTGGGTGACTAATTTGTCCTCATGTTGAAATATATTCTTGTGTGTGATAGAGGGTTGCTGACCAGTTGAATTCTCCTTCAGATCTCTTTCTCTGTCTAAATTTGGGCTATTATTTGGATATTTGTTAGTGAATACCAAAAGGTAAGGTTTGGGGAAGTTTTAATGCAAAACTAATGCCCACCCTGTGGCTCCAGTGCAACGTAACAAAGTAATTTTACTATTTTTCCTCTCAAGCAAGCATTAAGCAACGTTACCTTTCAACGTATCTTCATTATTCACTTTGCCAAGTACATGGGTGGAGTCAGCCAATAGTCTTCCTTTTCAACATCTTCAAATATATAATTCTAGCTTGCATATCTGCTCTTACTTATATCGTGAGCATGGCCTGTCATATGACCCAGGCATCTGATTTTGAGGATATGGTCTTACAGCACAGTTAAACCTGTGTTAGTAGTGTGTCCAAAAGAGTAGACCTGTTTCTCCCTTTGGGCCACAACTTGTGCTTATCTGGTGTCACAGCAAACAGGTTCAAGAACTTTACCAGTAGAAGTTTAACCTTGGCCTAAAGGTACAATTTCTAGGATCATTTCTCTGAACCAGTTTACCAGGGCGTAAGTTACTATCTGTTTCTAAATGTAGGCTGAGAAAATAGTTGCCAGGGAGGCAACTACAACCACTGATTTCAGCACAGCAGGCTATTAGATTGGCATAGATGCACTGTAAAAACCCACCGAGAAATAAGGTGGTGGAATTTGAGTTGCTTCAGTTTGCATAGTTTTAGTTAATTTCTTACGATTCTTCTAATAGAGATTGGTATCACTTGTTGAGACTTAAAATGTTTTAATAGTGTTGTTTCTTTGGAGTTTAAGGGGTTTTTAACTGCTTAATCCAATCCAAATGTTTTTTGAAGGTTGATAGCCAAATTTTCACTTCTATCCTGTAGGCAGTTATGAATGAACTTCTTTATCTTTGTCTCCAAATAGTGGACCTGTATTGTCATTGGCAGTTAGTTCCAATGGAGAACAGTGTTTCAGTGGTGGTGTTGATGCAACCATCCAGTGGTGGAACATGCCCAGCCCTAATGTGGATCCATATGATACCTATGGTAAGTACCTTTTAAAACATAACTTATGACCATGGTCTTCAAAATTAATTTTCTGCTTGATGTTAATCTGTTTTCTAGTGATTTTATCATCTAAACTATGTGTTTTCAACTTCTTGTGTGTGCTAAACATTAGTTTGCTCATTAGTTTACCACAAGTTCCCACTTGAATTGGTGATGTACTTTGTGTAAGAACTGGAATAGGGAAACATAGCAATTCCTGAGATTTATACGGTAAAGAAAAAGTTAATCATAACTTTCATTTTTGAGAAGCAAAAAAATTTTGAAACCGAATTCCAACTTTTGAATGATTATTTATTTCTTCTGATAGAAATTTACCCGAAAACTAAGACAAGACAAATTCTGTTTCTGATTCGCGTCTCAGTTCCCTGTCTTTAGGTGTCTTTAATTTGAGATGTCTCTGAAATTAAACAGCTGATAACTGTTTGGAAAACTGTGCATCACTCTCCTGACACTGATGGTGATCATGTCAATGTAATGAGTGGCCTACTGCAACACTCAGGCTGCATTATCTGTGGCAGCGAGAGGAGCAGTGGGTGCTGTCTTGCACCAGTTGAGGAAAAGCACTGCACCCTGTCCCTTAAAACCAATATATTCTCCAGTTGTGCCTTTCTTCTAAAAATATATTCAATACAGTCCAATTTGTTCTTGCTGGTGGGATTGATGGTATAGTTTTTATGGGCCTCAGACAAAACTGTCTCTACTGAAGTGACAAAGTTATTGTTAGAAGGGAAAGCTCTAATAGGACGTTTTCCTTCCTAAAGCATGTTTGCAGGCTCTTGGGTTGCAAGATCAACTTGTTTTTTCTAGTTTTCCACAAAACTAAATTTTAGTGATTTACCTGGCTTTGTACCTTTCCATTTATCTTTTTCTCCCACTTCTCTACTCAAAACCTGGTACAGAATAGATTTAAAAACCCTCTATAAAAGACAACTACAAATTATCAAGGAGATGAAAATAAGATTCTCAAGTCCCCAGCAGAAATTATCTTGTTTTAATTATTAGGGTGCCTGAGAGTTTTAGAACATACCCTTGTGTCAGCAGAGTATGTTGAGTATAAACAGCATTGAGCATCAGTGTTTAAGTGGAAATCTGGTTTTGCTAGGTGTTTTTGCACTTCTTGCTGGGGAAGAGCTGTGATCAAGCATCTTTAAGGTGTTGAATTTGGAAGGAAGAAAGAAGAGAGGAAGTAGTAGCAAGAGTGTATAATTCTAGGAAAAAAGAGAATTTTTAAAGTTGTTTGTGGGGTTTCTTTTCGTTGTCTGGTTTGGTAGGGTTTTGTGGTTTGAGGTTTTTTGTTTGCTTTTTTCTTTGGTTGGTTGGGGGTTTTTTTGAGAAAGATGGCAGTGGTTGTGCAAACAGACCTCCTGTGTAATATTCTAACTGTTGCACAGAAAGGGCAGGTGGGGTATACGACTGTTTAATGTGGACTTTGATTTATGTTTACGTACAAGAAATACTTATTTAATGTTTCTTCACTAAAAAGGTTTCATTTCTGAACTTTTTTTTTTCCAGAGCCAAACGTTCTAGCTGGCACATTAATTGCTCACACAGATGCAGTCTGGGGTCTTGCTTACAGTGGTGTGAAGAATCACTTACTCTCTTGTTCAGCAGATGGCACCATTAGGTTGTGGAACCCACCAGAAAAAATTCCCTGTATTTGCACTTACAATGGAGAGAAAGGTAACTTTTTGCAGTGGTTTTAAAAATCAGTTGTGAGGCAGCTGATGATGCATCCAGGCTCATTAACTCAGTTTATCCAAATTAGGTAACAGAGCTAAAGGAAGAACATTAAATAATCATGGTGCTGTAGCATTACTTTAAAAAAGCAAATTTCTTCTTTAATATTAGAGTATAAAATAAACTAAATGTTTAAACTGTCAAAATTTTAAGTGTTTCATTCTTTTTAAAGATACTTTTCTCTCTTTCCAGAGCATGGAATACCTACATCAGTTGACTTTATAGGTTGTGACCCTGCTCATATGGTGGCATCTTTTAACACTGGCAGCACAGTCATCTATGATTTAGAAACATCCCAGTCAGTGGTAATGTTTTCATCACAAATAGAATCTGGTAAGTAAAGCTCTTCTGTAGCAAGTATCAATCTTGGTTGAGGTGCCTGTGGTATTATATTGTACCTATTATATGATGTAGTAAATGAAAAAATTTTGCTTCTCTTCTGCATTATTTAGTTTGAAAGATGGTTAGATGCTTAAAGATGCTTGGGAGAAACATGATGGAAAGGTGGTTCAGTTCCTCTATTCCTCTCTCATGAGACCCTGCCTGGAGTGCTGTGTCTATCTCTGGGGCCCCAGGCATAAGAAAAATGTGGGCCTGTTGTAGCAAGTCCAGAGCAGGGCCACCAAGATCCCAGGGCTGGAGAACCTCTCCTGAGAAGATGGGCTGAGAGGGGTGGGATTGTTCAGTCTGGAGAAGAGAAGGTTCTTGGGAGACCTTATTGTGACCTTTTAGTACCAAAAGGGGCACACAGGAAGTGTGGAGAGGAACTTACTAAAAGGGCATGCAGTGGCAGCACAATGAGAGTAGGTTTAGATTAGATATTTGGAAGAAATATCTAGATATTTGGAAGAAATATCTAGATATTTGGAAGAAATATCTAGATATTTGGAAGAAATATTAGATATTTGGAAGAAGTGCAGGTTACAAAGCACTGGAGCAGTGTTCAAGATCATCCCTGGGCGTGTTCAAGATCAGGTTGGATGGGGCTCTGTGCAACCTGGTCTGGAAGAAGGTGCTCCTGTCTGTGTCAGGTGGGGTGGGAACTACATAATATTTAATGTCCCTGCAACCCAAGCCATTTTGTGACTGTGGATTAGTTGGATTTGAAAGTAGTTAGAGATAGTGAAAGCAAGAGTTATTGTTCTGTAAGCTAAGATTTCTTAAGATTCAGTTGTCTGATTTGTATATCAAACCACATTTTTGATTACATAGTCTTGATGTGAAGGATATTAAGTAAATAGATGAATTGAACAGAATATTACTTCAGTGTAGAATTCTGTACAGCTTGGAATTAAACATGCTTTCCTATCAAACTTTATAGAAATCCTGTTGCTGCAAGTAAGGTGCTAGAAAGATGTAGCTCTTCAAGAGTTAATTGTATGTATCTGATGAAACTCTAGATAGAGGTGTCTTCATTTTGTGAACTTCTGAAAGTGTTTCATAAGGAAAATCTCCAGTTTCTGGTCACTCCTTTCTGTGAAATGCGATCTAAAAGAATAATGGAAGGGGAAAATTTGCTTCTCTCCTCCAAGTAGTCTGGTTTACTTGATAGTTACAGACTTCAGCACAGGTTACAAAACTGTGTAAAAGCTATCTTGTGTAAAACTTGACATTGAAATGAAAAGGAACATCATGATTTGGAGCAATACCTTTCCTAGTTCTAAAAGTCCTAAGTGGAATCAAGAAAAATTAAGCACAGAAATTAAGGGAACAAGCCTTAAAACACTGATAGCAAGATAAGAAAGTGTTTTCTAAAAAGTATTCTAAAGACTTCTGAAGGTATTTTAAACCATTCATTGTTTCTTTAAGTTGAAATTAAAGACAAATATTTCTGACAGAATCTGATAGACTGACTTCAGTTATTTGGATTCTCTAGTCTAGTGGGAGGCATCCCTTCCAACCTGAACCATTCTATGATTCTGTCCCCCCTCTCACCCCACCCGCTGCCCTCAGCTAAGTAGTTTTTGGTGTGATATGTGCTAAATATATATCACAGATGCTACAGTCTGTTTCTACTTGGCTAGTGCTGTCCTGCAGTACTTGCTTGGTTTCCTCTCTCTCTCAAGAATCTTTCATGTATGTAAACCACTTGTACAACTTTAACCTTACACTACATTGCCTAGAGTCCACCTCAGCCCCATCCTCTAAAGCAAGCAGCTATTATTTATTTCTTAGGAGATCCATTGATCCTAAAATATTATTTACGTGATATTAATGAATATGTAATCTAAAGTGTAGTACTGAAAAATTATCATTTTAACTTTAACACTTTCTTAAGGCGGGTGAATATTTTTGCTTTTATTTTCAGGTGTACAATCAAATAATCATATTAACAAGGTAGTAAGTCATCCCACACTTCCTGTAACTATTACAGCACATGAAGATAGACACATCAAATTTTTTGACAACAAAACGGGTAAGGATAAAGAGAACCTAACTTGTATGTATGAATATTTTTAAAGAAAGCGGGATGGACAGAGGGGGAATCCATGTGTAGGAAACTTACTAGTGATACAGTCTTACACAAACCGGAACTTTTAGTATTTCTAAGAATAAACCTCTTTTGGTACCATTATTTCACAGAAAAGGTATCTGTTGCAATTGTGACCTCAGCAGTCAGAAAACACTCTCAAAACAGGCAGAGATAGTTGTGGGGAACAAGAAAACTGTCTTTAATTTAGAGCTTTCCTAATTTATAGAGTATGTCTGCTGTTTTCTTCCTTTCTTTATCATTTCCATGATTTTAACTCTGCGCATGTATCAGTTACGTTTTTCAACTTTCAGCAGTAAAGAACATTGCTTAGTACCTGTCAGGGCAAGAAGTAACACTGAAGTCATTGTAGTAATGGAATCATGTGTTACACTTAAATTTTTGATTAAATTTATAAAAGCGAAAAGGATCTGGAGGAAAGAGAGGGAAGAAGACTATAGGGGAAAATTGCACTGTCTGTCATGACAAAAACATAATAATTGTAAAAACAAACCTAAACTTCCCGTTCTTGAAATTATTAGTCACTTCCTGCACGTTACCAAAGTTGGAAGAAAAAAAAATTCAGGATAAGTTCAATTCAAGCACATGTGCAAAACCCCTGTTTGGAGTTTGTTTGGTTTGGGCAGAGTGGGGGGTGGTGTTCCTGGGGTTTTTGTTTTCCAAGGCAGAAAGCTGGACATTTTTTTCCCCTTTGCACCTGCCATCAATATATGTATTTGAGTTGTGATCAATAAATATGTTGTAATGATTGTGCTGAAATTAAGATTTATTACTTCAAAGAACAAAGATGTAGAATAAGGTGAAAAATTTTGCATGTACAAATAATTGAGTCAAAGACAGGAAACAGATGGTAGGAATAAATGGTCATTATATTAGCAGGTCTGGAGGCATCAGCAGTAGTTCAACATAATGAGTCATCTGGACAGTATATTGGCAGTGAACTGACATTCATTAATCCAGGTTATTAAACATGAAGTCTGACAGGGAAGAACTGAAGCTCTTAATACATTTAATAGCAGGAGAATTGAATTCCGTGTGGATAAAAGGGAAATGATACATATATGGAAAAATTACCATCATAATATAAAATAGTAATCACTGGGGTGACTAATGGATTAGGATCATTCAGATATTACTGGGATATAAATAAGCATGTTGTCCTATATTGCTTTTAGTGGGATTTTTTTTTTAATAAACAATACTTCACAGGAAATTCACTGTTCATTTTGCTTTTAGGTAAAATGATCCATTCTATGGTTGCTCACTTGGATGCTGTCACAAGTCTAGCTGTAGATCCTAATGGAATCTATTTAATGTCTGGAAGTAAGGGGTTTTTTTTTCATATTCTTTATACTCAGTAAATTTTGCATTTATGATGCACCAGTGTCTGCAAATATAACTTTGTCTTTTGTCTTTTCTTTTTTTTCCAAAACAGGCCATGATTGTTCCATTAGGTTATGGAATTTGGACAGCAAGACATGTGTGCAAGAAATAACAGCTCATAGGAAAAAGCTGGATGAATCAATTTATGATGTAGCATTTCATCCATCAAAAGCATATATTGCCAGTGCAGGAGCTGATGCCCTTGCCAAAGTATTCGTGTGACATAGCAGAACAAACCTGCATCATAACAGCAGGTCTGTTTGGACAAAAAAGAGGGAATGCGTCACTGCCATCAATTATAAGGTTACCAATAAGACACTACATCTGATCTGCCTGGGTGAAGGCTCTTAAGTGGGGCAGGTATAAGTTGGTGAAAAGTCACCACATCTTGAACAATGTCAGGCTCATTCATTTAACTGTAATTACTGTATTTGGGGGGTGGGGACAAATACAAAAAAAGAAAACCAGTATTTGTAGCCTTGACTGGATATGACCTGAGCGTATGTCTGTTCTTTAGGTGTCTTTAAGCAAACGTGGAGTCTGATCTTACAAAAGATTTTTATTTTGGACTCTGTGTGCTGCCTTAGGGTTAGGAATGTGGTGCTCTTGTGGGGGGAAGTGAGCTCCAAGAGTAGCTTTCTTTTCATCTCTTAGTAATCTTCTGTTTATCAGTTGAATGCCACAGATTCCCCTTTTAAACTTTTATTTTGCTTTAAAGAAAAGGAAATTTAACTTAAAATATTTTAGCATTAGTTGCACAAAATGTTTGGATAAAATTCTAGTTTTTATAAGTCTTTTTATATATTTAGCCTGTCACAACAGTGCTCAAGATTGTATTGATAATGTTTTTCTGCATTATAGAACCCTAAAACACAGAGATCTCACTGACCCGCTGCTGTGTAACCACACTCTTCCCTTCTTTTGCCTAATACAGCTCAGCTAAGTCCTTGCTTAAGGATGCTAATTCATCATCATCGCATAACTGTCTTCATAAATAAAGGACTGTAAAATGTGTTCAAATGAAACACAGAAGGGTTAACACCCCCGAATGAACTCTTTAAAAAAAAAAAAATTAATCTTGGCATCCTATCACTATGTGATATTTTGTACATCTTACTGTATTTACGAGTTTATTTATCAAGGATTACCCATCTTGCTAATGGCCTATTGTTATTTATTTCACTTTTTGTTGGTCTTTATATCCTTTTATGTAGTGTGTTAAAGGGCCCTGTATATCTGTTATGGCACTCTTTGAACAGTCTAAAATAGATGAGAAAATGGGACATTTGATAATCCTAAAGTTGCGAATCAAGAAATTCTTTTTCATCTGGTTAAGTATCTGGAGTGGAGTTGACTCCAAAAAACCAATCTTGTTTCAGAACCTTTGGAGTGAAAATTATTTTTATTTACATTTCAAATAGAATACAAAAGTAGTTGATTCAAGATTCATAAATCTGCTGTGTTTTGACTAGTTATTCCCTGCTTTTATTTTATTTTCCAGATGTGCTTCAGTTTATGGTGTAACTAAAAATTTTGTTTGTGTAATGCATGATTAATACAAAGAAGTATTTTTTCTAGTCTTCCACAAAACTTTTCTGATCAGTTTGCGAGTTTTGATGAGTTTTGTAAGGTTTCTGTTTTACAAACTATGAATCAGCAAATTTTTAAGATTGTACCACATAGCAAAAGTACAGCTGTTGAAAAATAATGTATATAAAATGCATATAATAAATATTAAATGGTGTACCTGTATGTTACTGTTGGCTACATTATTTTGTGTTGCACAGTTTGAAAGTGTCATTCTACAAATTACTAAATTAGGTCTCAATTTTAGCAAAATGACCATTTGTTTATTATGCTTATGAGCTGCTTTGCTTTTACAAAATTGTAATAGTTGTCTGGATGTCAACCAACTGTTCAGTTTCAAGCAGCAGTACCCACATATAAGAACATGTTTCCACAATGTTTTAGAAGATTTTTACAAGAACAAATTGAAAATTGCTAGTGTATTCTCACAGCCTTTGTAAGATGATAATCACAGTGTTTTTCATTATCTTCTGTATATGAAATCATTCTGAAGTGATTTAGGAGCCAGAAAAGTGTACTCTCTTTTTATTTCAAACTGCCACTGAATCATTGTGTTGGATTAAAAAAAAAAAAAAAAAGATTTCTAAATGCTTAAAATTTGCCCATATATCAAATGTTATCTATTTACCTTTGTCCATTTCTTTACAAGTTTTTCAGTAAAGATGATGCACAAAAGGCTCAACTCCAGGTCAGCATTTACCTACTCTGTGATGAGTCACTTTGCTCAAAGTGTATCAGCAGAAGCAGAATACCAGAATATGAATATTAGATTTTCACATAAAGCAGTATATTTGGGTATAAGTTACCTAAAGTTAGAACATGTTCATATAAGTGGTTTGACTGCATTGTTCCATGTAAGTTTCCAGTTTTGCAGTAAGATTGTATTTCATGCCATCTCATGTCAAGCAAATCAGAATTTAAAAAAAAAAAAAAAAAAGGAAAAAGAGGTGCTTGTGGTAGGCAGAATATTGCAGTCATTTTAAGATTAATTTTGTTTTAGTAATAATGTTGCATTGCTTGAAATGTTGCAGTAAATTATATATGAATTGGAGAATTTTGTCCTTTATCATGAAGATTGAGGTGAGGCCTTTTAGTAACTGCTTGTAGGACACTAAGACTTTACTTTTGAAAGTAACATTCAGCTGATTTGCACTTTTTGTTCCTTCCAGTCTAAAGCATTCAACTAATCAACAGACAAGAGAGTATTTGAATTTTATTGGAAGTAATTTCATAATCGCCTTTTCTGAAGCCAAACATTGTTTCTGGCAGCTTTTCCAGACTGCTGCATTTTAATGCTTAAATGAAATGTGATTGTTTAATAAACATTACCATGCATAACATTTACTTTTTTTTAATTGTATTAAAATCAAAATGATAAAACCAAAATATTTGCTTATTTTTCTTAATTGATATCTCAACTCTCATCTTAGTGAACTAATACATAGTGGATCAAATACTGTAGTGAGGCTTCACTTATTGACAATTAACAATAATCTTTAATACAGTCTTAGTTTATTTGTTGTGGGGTGTAACCTTTATTTGTTGGTTTGGGGTTTTTTAGAACAGAAGAGCTGTAGTTGGTGATGGGGAAAAAATGATAGTGCTGAAAGAAATGTTTTTATGTAGCAAAATGCTTTAGCTTATGAAAGGACTGACTTCTCTTTTGTAAGTAAGACACAAAGGACTTGTGCTTAGAATCTGAAAGATATATAAATGTTTAATAATACCCTAAATACTAAATGTATGATTGATGTTAACAGACTTACTCTCCATCTTGCTTTTTTATTGTAGGACCTGTTCTAAGCAGAGGAGTGGTGATTGTAGTTCAGAACCTTATTTACATAAATAGCAAATACATACGAAAATGGGTGTAACAATCCCTGGTCAAGAACCTTCCCTAATTTAGAAATACTAAGAAGAATTTATTTGCCAGGAGAAAATTGGTAGTTTTTTTACAGTGTCAGGGGCTGTCCATGGCAGCACACTCAGTTCAGGCATGCTCTTATTGTTATGTGCTTTGATTTGCTTTAAAACTGATAGCACTCTGCCCTAGCACTTCCCATCTCAGATCAGTGGAAAGCCTGTTGGTCACAATGCTGACTAATATTTCTTCTACCATATTACATAAAAAAATTGTTTCAAACAAGCAACAGTTGAGCAACTGGTATTTTTGCAGGGAAACTAAACACACAAATAGGGTGGTCTGCCTAAATCCTTCCGGGAAGATGGATTTTTTTTTTTTCCCTCCCCTATAGAGGAGCTACATGGTATGAAAATATGACTGACTTTACATTTTAGTTTGGTTTTGTTTCATGGAATCATAGGAAGGCTTCCAAAGAAGGGAACATTAAAGGAAATATTAAAGATCATCTATTTCTCACCCTGCCCCTGCCACCATAGGCAGGGACACCTCCCACTAAACCATGTTGTTAAAAGCCACATCCAACCTGGCCTTCAGCATTCCCCTGTCACTACATGCCCTTGTAAAAAGCCCCTCTCCATCTTTCTTGTGGGCTCCCTTCTGGTACTGGAAGGCTGCAATCAGGTCACCCTGAAGGCTTCTCTTTTCCAAGCTGAACAACCCCAACCCTCTCAGGCTTTCCTCATAGGAGAGGTGCTGCCTCCCTCTGATCATCTTGTGGCCCTCTGGACTTGCTCTGTAGGTCAGTGTCCTTCCTGTGCTGAGGACTCAGACCTGGATCAGTACTCAAGGTGGGATCTCAGGAGAGCAGAGTAGACGGGCAGAATTCCCTCCCTCACCCAGCTGGCCACGCTGCTTTGGATACAGCCCCAAACATGTCCAGACTCTCATCCGCCAACACCCCTAAGGCTTCTGAGCAGGGTGCTCTCAATCTCTTTATTCCCCAACCTGTATTGTTACTGGGGTTTGCCCCAACCCAGTGAAGCACCTTGTATTTTGTCTTGTTAAATCTCATGTGATTCTCATGTGCCGAATTCTTGAGTTTGTCCAGGTCCCTCTGGATGGCATCCCATTGTCAGGTGTATCAAATGCACCACTCAGCCTGGTTACCCCTACAGTGCATGTATGTAAATATATACACATATATTTATGTTCTGGTTTTAAGAAGTTTTTTAAAAGAAATAACAAAAGCAGAAGGCTCCAGAATTGTTTTTCAGTGCTACTTCTGAGGTGAGCATGAAAGGTTTAAGCTCCATATTTAATACTTGCTCTGTTGATAACTGGAGAATGCACACCCAGGAGTCCTAAGCAGATTAAATATACTAACAGATTTTAAAATAAGTAGTTCAAGCTACAAAAACTTTGTAAAGCGTCCTAAATAATATATTGTTTTCTAATTTTAACATAGAATAAAACTCTTTGAGTTAATAATGTAAAACAACATACCTTCTTTTTAGTCCTCCTTCTTACCTTATGGTATCTTAATGGCTCCCCACATAAGAGAAGTCATCTAGACTCTCTGAAAGTGCATGTATAGCAACAATATACCTTTTTTAAAAAGAAATACTTACAGAGTTCAAGGAAGTTAATTTAACTTTGGTGAAACCCATAGTAATGAAAAGAAGACAATGTGAGGTAACCTTATTTCATAAGGCTCTCGTTTTCAGGACTCACTGAACCTCTGACGGCAGTGCTGTAAAAATCTCCACTGAAAACAGTACACTGATATATGTTGATATGCACTTTAACAGTAGCTATGCTTTAATGTTTTTAGATGCATATACAATGGAACAAATATCAGTGAGGCCTGTTGGGGGGTTTTTTTGGTGATCTAAAACCTTATTATGAGCATATGTTTGAACTTGGTATTGATAATATTTCCTCTGGGGAGGTCATAACATGTTCCACCTGATTTGGTCTAGTTTTCCTGGAGCAAAGTAACTGGGGAAGCCAGCCATTGGCCAGCTCTCAGCCACCCTGGTATATCAACAGTGTGTGGGAGCAGTGCTAGAGCATTTAATCTGGCAGTAGAAGAATTTTTTGCTTTGATTGTATGTAATGCTATGACATAACGCTGAGAGTAATAGCAAATCTCTAGTGTCTTGTGTTACGGAGAGAGAACTGATTCCTACAAACATATGGCTCCACTTTACATTCTTTTAGGAACATAAGCTGTTGCTGGTTGTTGGGTATTGACCACTAACAAATAGCTAGTAGCAACTTACCCATTTAGTATCTTCATCTGTGAACATCATACACAGTTGTCTTCAGTTACTTGGAGTGTTCTGTTAGTTAAATCTTACCAGTGCTTTGAAACTTTTGATACTCTCATTTTGATACTCTCATTTTAAATTGATTCAAATTAATAGGTTTACTACAGAATTAAAAACTTCCTAAACTAAAGGATCAGTGCTGTGAATTTATATATATATTTGGAAAACTAAGACTACAGGTAGGAATTTATAAGTGGTCTTGTATTAGCTGTGTGTGATAAAGGCTGCCTTTAAACTGATCATTACTGGGAACTGTATCTGTTTTAGCAAAGTTCCAAAGTATTGATATTGACCTATTTACAAATGGCATTAATTCTTTGAAAAGAGGTGGTCTTTCAAATAAAAATAAAGATAATGCTAGCTTAATTGTTACATGGCTTGTAGAATCGTTTTTTGCTATCTCAGAATATACAGTGTGAGTTTATAACCTTTAGATTAAATGCTCCATTCTACTTCAGAGAACATTGGATACCATAGAATAAATATATCACTTGGTGATCAAGGACTACTTGCTTTTGGAATATGTTTGACTTGGATGTATTGGATGTATTTAACTTGAAAGGAGAACACTACCATAAGACAATCAGCTCTATCATCAGGTTCCTCTCTGATAAAAATAAATGGGATAGCCTATGCGACCATTTTTTTTTTAAAGCTGTTTTCAATGTAACTTCAAGAGGAGCTTTTCGCTTTTGTCTTTCAGGTTTCAGCTTTTCTTAAAAGCTTCAGAGGCTCTGAGAGGAGGAAAGAGTAGCTTGTATAAATGTTAGGTTGTGAATCCGTGCATGACCTACAGAAATACGTGACCATTTGAACTGGAGTTGAGAGGATGGCTTTATAAGCTCTGCGCACAAGGTCTTGTGGCCCAGCCACGGTGGGTGGAGGGAGCTGGTGGGGCTCACCAGGCGGTGCCACCGGGAGAAGGTGACAATGGCCACTTCTGGCCTGGGGACAGAGCGGAGCTGCAGGAGTCCCACAACAAGCTGTGATTAGGCAGGGCAGGAGAGGTTTTGCCCTTCTTGACTTCAGACATTTTGATGTTGGCAGAGGGCGAGAGCTGCTCATGTTCTCTGCTGTTGGTCACATGTCCTTGAGGTGTTTCCTGAGGCTTGGCCTCTGTCTGCAGCTTGACTTGCCGTATGGCTGTTGGAAAAGTGTCACTGCTCTTCTGATCCTGGTGGGCCTGGAGAGACCGATTGCATTTGGGCACTTCTCAGACTGAGCCCGATAGCCGCTGGTTTTTTGCTCATGAACAGCAGCTGGCCAAGGGGACATGGTTTTCCTTTGTGAAAGGAGTGCTGGCCAAAGTGGTTGTACTGTGTTGGTGACTTTGTGGTGACTAGCCCGGTTGGCTTTTTTAAGCAGGTTTTTCTCTATTGTTTCAGGTATCTTTCCTGTTGCTCTTTAGTACCTTTAAATGAGTGAGTTTCTTGTTTTTGAATTGTCTTTTCGCTAATATGTGGGGATTGCTTTCCTTCTAAGGAAAAAGCTTTTCTGAGAAAGAAAGCTTTTCTGAGAAAGCTTTTCTCATTTGATTGGGGGCATCTTGCATCTAAGGTCTTGAGAGACTTATAATTCAGTGGGAATAAAGAGCTCCTGCTTCATGCAGAAGAAATACCTTCCTTCTCTGAAATCTCAGCAATGGCTGGGAGAAAAAAATCCAAACCCATTAGCTCTACTGGTAAAACATCCTGCGTGCAGGCAGGGAGGCATGGATGAAGGTGCTTGGTGTGCTGCAGCTCAGCTGTTGGGAAGTATCAGGCCTCTGGGAGAAGAGCAGTGGGCAGCTGCAAATGTTGGTGGCAGGAGTTCACAAAGGCAGAAGCTCTTGGAAGGGCCTCAGATGCTCTGAATGGAGTGGTGGTGTGTTGAAGTCTGAATCATAGCTCTGTCTTACGTGCCTGACACTTTTGGTGGACTGATTGGTACCCAGAGATTTTCCCTGTATCCCTCTGCTGGAGTTTTTTGGTGTTACATAGAAATACTACTGCATCTTAATGACAGCAAGTCTTAAAATACTTGTAGAACCTCATTGCTAGGGTAGATGTTTACAAACACAGGAGCTGTATGTTAGTTTCCTGAATTTCTGCTTTGATTCTATTGCCTTAGATAACCAAGGTGACTGACTCTGCTACTCTTAATAAGCATAGTTTTCTGTTAAGAGGAATTAGCTAACAGTAGCCATACAGAATTTTTTAGAGGCTGGAAATATTTTCCCCATTTTGAGTGATCTAACACCTGACAGTTTCCATGGTGCATATGCATCATATTCTGTCAGAAACCTTTTTTTGGCAGATATTTGGGCTTACAGAAGCAACTGATCATGATCACTTTCTTCTGATTGTGTGTTAGTCTAGTCTCTGTTTAGATTTGAGCAAATCTGACCACTGGGGAGTAAATTCCATGTTAATGTGTTTTCTACCAGCATGCTGTGACTGACAGTTGTGTTTTGTTTCTAAACTGGCTCCTAGTCCTCACCAGAATTAGTTCAACAAGACAAATTTGTGTACCTCACATTATTTAGAATGTTTAGATGGGAGGGAGCTGTTTTTCCCCTCTTCCTTTTCTGAACAAGTAGTGTATTATTAAAATACCCAAGGGTAAGTGTCAGAGAATTTCAGAAACTACATACTTGTGAATTTGTTTTTTATTCTAAGAAATTTTATTTTAATTATATAGTTTGTTTGGTTTAGAATTTACCAAAAATTTAAAAGTAGTGGTAAGATAGTAAGTAATTTTTCCCATCTAATTTAAATTATTTTCCTAAGTCTTGCCAATCTTTTTCTCAGTCTTTTGACTTGTTGTTGTCTCTAACTTGTATTCTTTGGCAGATAATTGTTTATCATATTTGTAATCTGATCACATCCACCAGGGCAGAAAAATAGTTCTTATCCCTTTGCTTGCATTCTGCCATAGTCCGGTTGCTGTTAAGTAGTAAAGGCAGTATCTGACCTCAGCGAAGGCTGGAAAAGTTTAGTTAGCATTTGCTAGCAAAAACAGCAATGGAGGATTCACATGGTGGTGTCTGAGGAACTGGTCCAGTATGAGTTCAGCTGTAGGTTCAGTTATACCCTGAGGCTGAGGGTATATTCAGACTGACAGCACCTGGCTCCCAGGAGAGTGCCCTCAGTGTGAGGTTTGGCTTCCTGGCAGCCGGGAAGCAAACACTACCTGCTCCTCTTGGCTGTAGTAAACAAACTGGCCAAAGCAGTGCTCTTTCCCTTCATTGTCCTGGCATAGCTGAAGTTCAGCTGCCCCTGTTAGTGTTTACAGGAGACTGCTCTGGTTGTGAAATGTAGAGAAAAATAGTAAGGACACAGTAATGGTTTGTATACAGATGCAGATGAATGTAAACAAATTTTAGAGTACTAAAACAATACCCTTCAGTTAATGAAAGCAGCTTATAATCAGGGACACTTCACTAACCAGACTTGATTGTTTGAAAGGAAAGAAAATTTTGATCCTAATGAGATTAAATTTAAAAGTGGGCATTTGCTTCAAAGCAGAGATTAAGACCTTGGATTTAGTGATAGACAGCAAATTTTCAGGACCTATTCTTCCTTCAGCTGAAGTTAGAGGCAAAATTCTTGTTGAAACCAGTGAAGGCAAAAGAATGTGTGTTCCAGTTGATAGACATATATAACTGGAAAGTTACTCATATTTTAATTATAAACTGTTGACTGGAAGTTTCCATGTATTTGGTGTCTGTATTTGAATGACAGTTGATCACAAGCTATTCGGCCACGTTCAGCTTTCACTTCTCAAGAACACCATTTAGGGTTACTGTCTCAGGACCAAACCAAAGCTAGTCAGTTAAGATTTTTCTTCATTTATTTAATTAGGCTGGGGATCTAAGCCCCCAGTTTCCACATGGTTTGTGCATCATCTTTGACTGTGTGCTCAGGCCTTCTGTGGCACTTGCCTGCAACAGTGAACTTCGCTGTGATTTTTTGGCTTTGATGCTTTCTGGAGCTGACTTACCCTTCAGCCTAATGAAAGGAAGGAAAGTGCTGACAAAATTGTTGTAGCTAGGTAGTGATATTGAGAGTTGCCCCATTGGAAACAACTTCTTGTCTTGCTTTTAAGCCATGCCCCTACTTTTCTTCTTCAGAACAGGGAAGGTGAAAATATAATATCTGTATCGTATGGGGCCATACCTCATAGCTAATGTGACAACACTAATATGAAATGCAAATTGAAATAATTAAAAACATTTATGGGAGAATCTACTGTTCTGATGAAACTATACTATTTAGTGCCAAAAACAACACCCCTGCTCTTTCTTCTGTCTTCCCACTTCAAAATTGCTTTATAAGTTGTAGACAATTACAGTTGTTGGCTTTTGATGCAAATGTTTTTTTGGCTCATTTCTGCATAGGTCTTTATTGGCATTTATTTTAAAAGGCAAAGTAAATACTTTTAAAGTGACTCTTTTCTTTTAAGAATGTTAGGATGGTCTTTCTTGTGGATCTTTCTTGTTCCTTGCTGGTTCACTATTATGTTTCACAAATGGTAACAAAAGTCAGTAAATTTCTGAGACCTGTTCTTGCACTCGCTTGAGGATGGAATATAAAAGACTTCCGCTACAGGGTTGCAGGGTGTATGTATACCTGGCTGTATGGAGACTTCTCTGCAGTTTACTGATCTCTAGACCTAGAGTATATACCTGCTTTTCCTATATACTGCTCTTGTCAGGCAAGTCTATAGCTAGAATGAGTCATGCTATCAAGAGATGTAAGGTGAGTCATGATAAAGAGAGGACCTGAATGCCTAAGATTTGTTCAAGGTGCGAAATTTGAGGTGCAGAAAATTTCTAAGCAGAATCAGAGACACTGGCCTGAGTTTCCTTCCAGGACTGGGAAAGACATTCTGCCAATGACAAAGGAAGTCGTGTGCTCCTTTCAGTTATAAAATACCGTGAGTGGACAATTTACCAGGAAATGTAAGAAACAGATTTGGTGTCTTCCTTGGTCTTCTGGCAGTCAACACTTCCAGTGCTCAGGTGTATGTCCTAACCAATGGCTGTAGCCCTTCTTGGAAGTTACCACAGTACAAAAAGTAATGTCAATTTATTTAGCATAGAAAATTTAATAGAACTTTGTAAATTTAGGTTGCTTTGGAAGCTCCCCTGGGAAGGATGAGTTTTGAACTGTGTTAACTATTTAATGTAAAATTCAAAACAGCTCAGTGGGAGTTCTACTAAATACCTAAACCTCTAAGCTCAGTATTTCCTAGTCAAGTGAAGGAATCTTTTTTTTATGTGCAGTGATATGTCATCAGCAGTGAGGTTGCAAATCTGAGGCCCCCTGAGCCTTGTGAGTACTGTTCAGGGAAATAGGGCATAGAGAATCACTGAATGGTTTGGGTTTGAAAAGACCTTTTAAAGATCATGTAGTCCAGCCCCCTTACAATGGTTTTCATCAGTGTCACAAGAGTCACAGAACTGATTTCCTGCAGACTGTATCTCCTGACAGCCCCAAATCTACTGCAGTTTTCCCAAACTGAGTTTGCATGACTGATGGTAGCTGCAGCTCTGTTCCCATTCTTTGTACTGCTTGATCCAGCAGCATAAAACTGAATCCTTGACTGAATCCTTTACTTACCTTCTTACCCAAACCAGAGTTTCAAATCATGTCTGCTACCCTCCCCCTTGCTGTTCTTCCTCCAGATTTACTCTCTATATATAGCACAGTCCACATCCTTGCCACCCTGCCTCTGTATCTCACCAGGTCTCAATTCTTTTATCCATATCCCACCAAAGTTCTTCCCAGATCAAAATTGTGCTCACAAATGCTTGTTTACACATAAACATTGTATGTTTAAAAACGTATTTTCTGTGCTCACTTTCTACTCGAGTGCAACGGGACTCTCTGAACGGTGCAAGTAACGTGGCATCACCATTCCTGTGAAACGGAAAAAATATGTGGACAGTCAACTCTGCAGATTTCAGTGTCCCAGGGATCCAAACCTGCTTTTGGTTTGATGAATGAATGATGTGAGTTAAAACTGCCTACTCCTTTGCAATAGTAAAAACAAAGTAGGAGGGAAAATATGATTCTATTAGCTAACATACAATTTATATTCAGAGGATTTAACTAGCATCATACCTAGTGTGAACAATGACTAAAACTTTGATGGTGACTCATTCAAAATATTTGTATAAATGGTACTCCTGCTATTTGAGGATGATTTGGGATTTAAGATAATACAGACAGGAAGCATCATGCACAACTTACTCAAGATATACTACATGAGGTTCATCATAAAAAGACTTTTGTATTATGGGATACTAAAACAGATAACAGCAGTCCCAGTTTTCTTGCAGTATGTATTTCTGTAAAAAGTTTATAAACTAAATGAAAGAAACTTCAGCACAAAGTTGATACAGCATATGACTTTATACAGCAAAAGCTGAATATTCTTATCTATAAGCACGTAACAAAATTAAGGATAACAATTACTAGAAAAATACAAGACATCTTTGCCATTCATGTTTAGAGTAATATATAGCCAGTTATAAGTTCTTAAAAAATGCATAGCAAAAGCCTGATGAATACAATCCCTTCTGTGCCACTCCGTAACTACTAAAAATTTTACAATCAGTGTTGGGGGAGAGGAGAAAAGGGAAACCCCAGATTGATAGGGAAAGTGCTGTTTTGTTTTCTACTATACATTTTACTTGAAAACCTCTTTATTTTCTAAGGAATACTTGAAGTATGTTATTCACACCAAGAATCTGTGAATAACTCTGTGGAGTAACTCTGTCAATATCTCATCGTTTTAGCCACGTGTGTGTATAAATATATCAACATTACTAGGTATGTAATCAAATGAAAGCCTTTTTTTCAAGAAAACTATTCTTTCATCTTCAGAAAACCTCACCCATCTATAAAGATGTTTTTGCTACCCTTATGAAGTTGTTATTCTGTGAACTACTAAATCCCACTTTGTGTCCGCCTACTCTCTTCTAACCATGTAATCTGATATAAATCAGTTAGGTTTCAAGGTCTGAGATACCTTTGGATTTGAATTTGGATACTTTCAGTCCCCCTTGTGCGGTCTAATTTAATCTCTTGGCCTAAGATTCCTGTCTCTAATTGTCTAGCCAATAACAACTCTGTTAAATCAAGACAGTACACGGCAGTACACAGGAAATATCCAGTTGTCAGTTATATTTGGAATATCACTGTTGACTTCAGTGGTGCAGGAAGCAGTGCTAACAGCTAATATTTTAGGATCCAGATTCTCAAAGAACTACTGTGCCTTAAATACCTTTCAAAATCTGTGCCAAAAGAACCAACAGAACCACAGAAATCTGCGCACAGAAGTTAAATGACTAGTGTAAATTTTGCCAACCAGATGGCAGTACCATTCACAATAGCAAAACCCTAAGTAGTAAAAATAGACTGTTTTAGCTACAATCTGTCGTATCTTTTCTTAAAATGCCTGGCAATAATGGATGTTTTGCAACTGGAGCACTGAAAGTACTTCATGTTACCAGCAGAACTCCTTGAAAAGATACAGAATCATAAGCTACAGAAGGCTTATGGAAGATAGTACCTTGTATTTAAAATTATATTATTTTTGGTAAGAAGATATCTAGCAAGAGGCAGAAAAAAGTCAGAACTGTATGATGTCCTCTGGATATCTGCTAATCCTTAAGTGCATGATGTGCATAGCTTTAAACTTTGGGATACTATGTACGTATTGAAAATATGGGCTGTTGGCCGAATTCTGCACTTCAGTATCAAGTACAACTTGTAACAAGTTCACAAGAATCCTTGCCTGATTACAGAAACAAAAAGTAGCCCTTCTTCTTCCTTTGTATTATGATAGTATATATAAGAGTAAAACATCTGTACTTTAGAGGGACCGTTTCAATTTCATGGTTTTTAGTTTCGAAGTAGTAATCAGTGAACAGCAGATTTTTTTCTTTATTGTTTAGAGTCCATAAAATCTTTACAGATGCTTCTAATAATATCAGGCACCATCTGCTCCAATCCTGTGAACTCCCTGGTGAAGAAAGTATGAGACTCTCTTGGTTCAGAAGCCATGTCTTTCAGATCATCCAGAGGTGCCCAGGCAACACCAACAGAGAAGACTGTTATTCCTACAAAAGGGGAAAAAAATAGTTAAGGCCATTTTGCCTGTAGATACCAGAAAAACAGCCATTTCTACATTCATGAATTAATCTGGATTGGAAAAGTGTGTTTCAATATCTGCAGTCTGTCAAAGGTAATTAGAGTTTGCCACTAAATATCAGGAATTAGAAGCTCTGTCTCAGAAAAAATCCTGAAGGAAATATGAGGTATCATAAACACTACTGCCACACACATGAATGCAGCAGTTACAATGCCAGTCTTGAAACACAAGTAACACTGTGCAAAATGATTCTGAAAATGAGTTTGGTTCCTTTGTGTATGCTTAGTGCTTTCAAGCATCATCAGCCCAATGAGCTTTTTGGCCAAAACTGCTTATTCCTTTCCTAGACGATGATGGAGCTTCACTACTTGGCTCTTTATTCTTACTCTACTGTTTAGGGAAGGGAAGACTAGGTGTGTGTTGTTCACTAAGCTGCCACAAGTGAATCTATGCCTACCTGGCTCCGTAATACTGGTTGTTGGTTTTTTTTCATCCTAATGGAAAACAGTTCCTGGGGGCTTACATTTTGCTGAATTCAGAGCAGGTATGATACTTCGCAAAGTTTAAAATCTCAACATTTACAGTAGAGCAGTAACAGGATGGATCAACTTGCACCGCTTTTAAAAATACATAATTTACCTGCTTTCTGTGCAGCTGCAGCAGGTCCTCTCACATCATCATAGGACTGACCATCGGTCAAAACAATGAGGAAATTTTTGTTAGGTCCATCTTTCACTGGCCCGAACACGTTTCTGACTGTGAAGGAAATTGCATCCCCAGTAGCCGTGCCCCCGCTCATGTAGCGAATGTTCCGGATAGCTGAGAGGACCTTTTCTTTGGTGACGTAGTCTGTGAAGCCAAACTCAGGGCGCTGGTCGTATGTGAACTGCACAGCTGCGACCTTGGAACCGATGTCAGAGATCTCAAAAGCCTTTGCGACGTTGCTGACGAAGTCCAGCATGAGGCGGAAGTTGCTCTCTCCGACGCTGCTGGAACCATCGATCAGGAAACCGATGTTGATGGAGTTGTAGCATGTCTTGCTACACAACATCTGCTCGTGTGAACACAGTTTTTGGACAAGAGGTTTTACGTATTTGGTAGTACCAAACCAGGTGGGCATTTGGTAAGAGAAGAAGCCGTTGGTTCGACAGACAGCCTGTTGGAAAACAAAAAGTCAGTGTGTGGATGCTGACAAACCAGTTGAATGGATAATAATTGGACACCTATGATTTTTCTTTCAAAGGCAGGTTAGTGGAGCCTCATGGTGGAAGCCTGGGGTGGCTTTTTTGCTTGTTTGTCTTTGAAGAAACTGAGGACAAACACCTGCAGTTGAAATCAGTGAAAGATGTAATATAGCTTATTTTACCCAGGAATAAAGCCAATCCTGCCCCACAGGCTCTGGACATTTCAAATAATCTAGCTTTATTCACAAGAACTATAACAACCCTGAGATTAGCTCGGCTGGTTAGAGCATGGTGCTGAAAATGTCAAGGGGACAGGTCTGATCCCTGTATGGACCGTTCACTTAAGAGTTGGATTCAATGGTCCTTGGGGGTCCTTTCCAACTCAGAATAATCTGTGAATTGAAAATTATAATTATGTTTTGTGAATGTGAACTAAGTCATGATACTGAATAGCCAAAGGATTGAAAGTTCTATATTTTTGCTTATTCACTGAAAATTAGCCTCTGTGTTTTCCCTTGCAACTTGGTAATGCCTTAATTTTTTTAATCTGTAATGTGTCATAAACACAGACAGAGTGGGTAGAAATATAGCTCCAGGTGATTCAAAGTAAAATTTCTTTTCCCCTCTCTTCCATAAGATGCATGTAAAGTACAAGATAATTAAGAAAGGAGTTAAATTTAAAAAATAATGTGGCTAAGATCAAAATGCAGAAGGGGAGGGCAGGCCTCAGCAACTTAAAAGTCTTGTCCTTTCTGTGTCTTTACAGGGACAGACAGTTATAGTACAAGGGAGGTGGATGGTCTTAAACTAAAAAAAAGAGAAATTTAGGTACGGTATTAAGAAGAAATTCTTTACTGTGAGAGTGGGGAGGCACTGGAACAGTTTGCCCAGAGTAGATGTGGATGCCCCATCCCTGGAAATGTTTGAGGCCAAGCCTGAGGTAACTGGTCTAGTGGATGGCATCCCTGCCCGTGGCAAGGGGTTGAGAACTGGATGATCTTTAAGGTCCTTTCCAAACCATTCTATGATGCTTCTATAAGTACATAAGGGTCGGACCTGCCTGCAATACCTCTGGGATGAGCAGCTAGGTCTCCTACACCTAGAAGAAGCAGAGCTGTAGTGCTTCATTCTATTCATGCCATTTCTGTGAAATTAGACATGTAAGACCTCCTTGTGGAAAATGAGTGGTTTTCTCACTGAAGAGTAAGTAAAGACCTAGTGATCAGAAAGCTCATGTGAGAGTAGGTGATCTGTGTTTGAATCCCTGCTCTAATTCAAACAGAACAAGATCCAAAACTGCATCCAAGATGAAAGTCTTGTACATAAACTTGCTAGGATATGTTTTTCCGTATTGTCTGTCCTCTTTGTAGTGGGAGTACGTAAATAATTATCCACAGAGCAGGTACAGGAAGATAGGCCTCCCTGTTTATCATTTCAGGAGAGGAAATACATTGTATCAGCATTTCATTGCATTGGCACATTTAATCACACCCGAGATAGGGGAATTTCCTGCACTGAGAGTCTTCATGCAAATACAAAGTCCAGGAACTACAAATTGGCCAAGCCTCTGAACTGGGAGGACAGTGCTACCTTTGTGTCGTCCCTTTAGCATTAAAAAAACCTCCAGTGTTTCTTTAACCTTCCTAGTGTTATTCTTTTAAATCACTTACAAGCAGGGATAATTTCACTGGCTGGTTTGAGAGAATATTTTTATATCTATACAAGTTGCTATATATACATATATTAGTTAATTAGAATTTCAGTGTAAAGTAAATTCTCCAGAATTATAGTCATGACTGAAAAACAAATAATGATTTTTTTTTTCTTACTTTGTCAACGAAACCAATGTCTTGTACCATTCCCAGCTCCTCTGTTGTGGGTTTTGCTACGGATACAATGAATACGTTGACTCCAAATTCTCTGGCCACTATGCCGGCTTCTTCTAGATCATCTGAGGGCCAGCCATCTAGAAACACTACAATGATCTTGGGAATTCCTTTCCGTGCTCCATTTTCCAAAGAGAAGAATTTCTGAGCTGTGTGCTTCAGAGCTTTTCCTTGTTTTGAAGGGAAAAACAATACGAAGAAATAACACATACAGTGATGGTATGTTTTGGTACCAGTTTCCTGTCTGAAATTGTGCTGGATTTATGCTATGATTAAAGGTCTAACCCGGTGTAGTATTGAAATAGTGTCCCAGGAAATTTGATAATGATGAAGCTTCAGCAATCTCTAAGCTAAAAACCAACTGCTCTAAACCAACACCCCCAGCAAAAAACCAAACCAAATACCACCAAAAAACCAACTAACACCCAACCAAAAAAACACCACAACAAAAACCAATAAAAACCCCACAGATAAAGCTAAGGAAGAATTCAGACTTTTTTTCTTTTTCCCCCGTGGGAAAACAGATATACTGGTGCCTGCCAAATGGGTTGGAAGGAAGACATTTCACAAGCTAAATTTAGGTAGCTCCTGAACTACAATGTACTTGGAGCTCAGTTTTCTTATTTGGCTGGTTTTGGCTGGGGTAATTAATTTTCTTCAGAGTAGCTAGTTGGGGACCGTGTTTTGGATTTCTGTGGAAAACAGTGTTGGTAATACAGGGATGTTTTTGTTATTGCTGGCCAGCTCTTGCACAGTACCAGAGCGTTTTCTGCTTCTTGTACCACCCTGCTAGAGAAAAGGTGCACAAGGGAGACACATTTGGGACAACTGACCCCAACTGACCACAGGGCTATTCCATATCATATGATGTCATGCTCAGCATATAAAGCTGGAGGAATAAGAATAAAGGTGGGGGGACGTTCAGAGTGGTGACAAGAACTGTTGTGTGTGCTGAAGCCCTGCTTTTCTAGGGATGGCTGAACACCTACCTGCCCTGGGGACATGGTGAATTGATTCCCTGTTTTGCTTTCCCTATTAAATTGTCTTTATCTCAATCCGTGAATTTTCTCACTTTATCTTTCCAGTTCTCTCCCCCCCCACCAGTGGCTGTGTGGTGCTTGGTTGCTGGCTGCTCTTCACAACCACTTACTCTATGTTTATTCTAACTCTTTAATTAGCCACCCAACAAGAAAGAAACACTAAGCCTTTTATGAATTTGTCTCAAGATGTCACTCAGTTACTATTAATGTTTAAACACAGGAAGCGATATTTACACTTCTACTCTAATAAAATGTGTAATAAGCAGCCCTAACTTCTGGAAACGAAATGTAAAATGTGGCCACATTCTTGTGGAAAAACACTGAACCTGATTAAGATAAGTGTGGCATCTAAAACACTTTCTTACCTATCTGAATTATATGAACTTCAATATACACACACAAATGTATATATATATAAAAAATACGTAAAGCAATAATTTCTATTTCAGTGGAAGTATGAACTCACCTGTATTGGAATATTTCAGTGGAAGTATGAACTCACCTGTATTGGAATTGCCTCCTCTGAACCCTAGTTCCTTTATAGCAAATAAAACTTCTTTTGCAGCAGTGAAGTTTTTCAGATAGAATTCAATTTTTGGATGTTCACTGTGGAAAAATAAAAAATAGAGTAATAAGGTTTGCAGTTCACTTTTCATATTGGTATGGCGTTAGCAAGCTAAACCACACTTGGAATCATTTTACTCTTGGTAATATATATTCTTCTCCGTATTTTAGAACAGAAGTATGCTCCTTGCTTAGTAAGTCTCACAATCATTAGCAAGAGGAATTATCTACCTGAATGGGTAAATTAAGAACTGTCTGGTTCTTATGCTTATCAAACAGCTGAAAACACTTGGTTGAAAATATATAGAAAAAAAAATTATGAACCTGCTAGATGTTAAACTAAACGCATTTGTGTAATTAAAAATTGGCAGGCTTTCTACTATTTGTATGAGAAATAACTTCTTTATAAAAGAAGTTTCCTGCTGTTCTACTAAGATGAGCTACAAAGCTGTCAGCAGCCAAGGGGCTGTGAGAAGTCCAGCTGCTCTCTCTATCCAAATATCACAGAGACAGAAAATATTCAAATTTGTCATGTCCCCTCACATGGACATCTCAGCGTAGCACAGAGCAAACAGTGCTACAGCTCAAAAGAGTTTGCTTTCTCTTGT
This sequence comes from Oxyruncus cristatus, assembly GCA_013399855.1. Lineage (NCBI taxonomy): Eukaryota > Metazoa > Chordata > Aves > Passeriformes > Cotingidae > Oxyruncus > Oxyruncus cristatus. The sequence continues at coordinate 266,087 of VXAY01001093.1, forward strand.
TATTCATCAACCATTATGGAGTGGTATTGTTCTGCAAAACAGGAAGTGACATATTAAGTTATTTCTCTTACCAATGACTTGGTTATATTTTGTGCAGATCTGTCCTTACCTGGCCTGTACGACTCCAACATGAGGCCCTTCTATTCCAATTCCCAACATTACAGCTACTTTTCCAAGGAAGTTTTTCTGCAAATTAAACCTACGTTGGCCAATGTTGTAACTTCCATCAATGAGAAATGCAATATCAGCTTTACAGTCTGTGAACATTCAAAATAATTGGACTTATTAACACCAAATAAATATTAGGATTTTTCTTTGCAAAGGTAAATCCATGTATTCTTACCTTTGTTTCCAGCTTTTTTATTAAGAGTCTTCTTAGGTCTTTTACCTTCAGTGAAGAAAAGAGCATGAATCATTTAAGAACAAGAAGATGAATGGACTGAAGTAAACCAGAAAAAGCTCAGACTCCAAAAATTACAACACAATCTATCTGCAGTAGGAAATGTCAATCAGTTTAATTATTAAAATTGCATTGCTACTGCTTTGCTCCTTGGAGAATATTCTTTTTCAAATGAAACAATTTAATGTTCCTTTCTACACCTGCCTGACTGATTACTGAATCATACAAAGATGGATGGATTTCTGTATCTCACCTTCCTAAGTGCTACTATTTCTCAGTTAGCAATTTTGCTGTACAATGCACAGTTTTAATGGTTTGGAAGCAAACCATGACTTAAACTGTAAAACAAATGGTCTATTCACAAACAACATCCAAGTCCAGTATTTACATAGCACTAACCTTCATAAAAACTGATCTAGCCTTTTAATGCAGCATTTTCTGTGGTGAAATTCACATAACTAAATTTTTGCTACACAAGTCCTGACAGCTGTCAGCTGTTGAGCAGTTCTGTAAGAACCAATGCTTTACCTCTTGCTTCTCTGTTACTTAAAAAGAATGAATATCCCATTAGCTCATGAACTCTTACCTTCCTTTGTTTTATCTGTATTACTTTTTCTAATTCATTCTTTTTTTAATTTACATGAACACTAGTGAAATCAGAATCAATCTCCAAGATCACATATGATTCTTCTTTTTTTTGATGAAAGATACACTGCAAAAACACATATTGTATGTTTTCTTCTTTAAAAATAAATGAATCATATGAAACATGTAATTTTAGCCAGGGATTCACACACTGCAGCACGTCATATCACAAGATGCTTCCCTTGTTGAAGAGATCTCATACCTGTAGAAGGACGTGCTGTTGATACCGAGCGTCCAACTGCTTCAAGTGCTGTGTCCTTGGTAGCTGCTAAAGTAAGAATACATTTACAGTATTTTAGTGCATTTAGATGACATTTGAAGAACACTGTATTTCCAATAATCTTTCTTCGTCATCTGCCATTAGCTACTCTGGGAGTAGAATACAAGTCTAGACAAACCTTTGGTGTAATCCAGTATTGCACTCCTTGTTTTACAGGTAATTAATTTCTGCATCTGAAGCAACAGCAGCTGATGCATAATTACAGCATACTTATTTGATGAGAGATTTTGAGCTGTAGTAGCCATTATTTCTTTATTTCTAGCAGATAAAGTCAGGACTTGATCTGGAGAACTGGATTGCACTTTCACCCTCACCAAAAGCACCTGTGATTCCAAGTTCTTAGCTATTCACTCGCTGGGGGCACCAAACAAGGATTACTCGTATCTTAAGAGATAGCAGGCTGAATCTTAGCTGTGTAAACAGTAAGAACACATTAGAGAGATCTGTTTCGCAAATTTTGAAAGAATGTACCGGAAAACACATATGCTTTAGTATTTTTGAAACCACAACATATACAACCAGTATGCTTCTGCATATGATTTTATGAGGGTGGTTCAGCCTCGCCTGAGTAGCAAGGCATGACAACGGGTTTGCAGCTGGGGACACTATCCCAACTGTGGGACAAAAACTTCTGGGAAAAAAGCCACTATGTCACACTGTAGCTTAAGGACCGCACATCACGTGTAAGTCAACATAACTGCTATTTTTTGGAGGGTCAGTGGTCTTTTTGCAGGGAATGCTTTACAAGGTCTTTGAAGGGCCTGGTAAGTGCTACTGCCTGCACAAATGCAGGCAGGGTGAGAGAAAGGGTAACACCCTATGGCTCGAAGTGGTAGGAGGACCAGACTGCAATGTCAGGATCAAAGTACTGACTTTGACTGGCTTAAACTCTCATGGAACTCTCAACTGCCTGCCATCGAGTCACTGTATTCTAAAAAACGGATCCATTTTTATGTATCAACTTCTGCTACAGACTAGCTAGTCTAGCTGGAATGGTTTTTCTTTGGGAAACTGGAAAAATGAAGGTAAAATAATGAATTAGAACTGAAAAATACTATTACCACACATCAGATAGCAATCACATTTGTTTATGCATGCAGCACTGAAGAAGGTTCCTACTCAACATTTCAAATGCAGTTTGCAAAATAATAAGTGTGATCCACTTACGAGTCACTGAGAAAGATGAAGCCCATCTAGAAAGCACCTGAGACTGGATCCCATTGGCATTTACAGCAGGGTAGTTTTCCTGTCCTGGGAGAGTCTGTACCCTTACAGTTCCTCCTGCATTGGTGATCACCCCCCTGAGATAAAAAGAAAAAAAAGAGTTTTTATGAATCAGACAATCACAAGAAAATGCAATACAGTTATACTGTCATTAGAATATTGTACACCAGCCTCCTGTAAAAGATGCCATATATGCAGGCAGTTGTGTTTAGGCTAAAACAAACTGCAACTTGCTGAAAAGACCTTAAAAAAAGATATTCTGCACAGCATCACACAGACTTATAAAAAAAAAAAAAAGGTCAGGAAAGCCCAAAATTGTGGCAGTGTTTAGACTAATGCAGAAGAGTGATGTTTCAGGCCATACCAATTCCTGAGTGACAATCTGAACTGTTCAGATCTCTTTTTATGTGCTACTGAAAGAATATTTACTATTTTTAGAGACCAAAGGTCAAGGCTGAGCTTCTCCAGGAGGGCAGAAAACCTTGCTGCTTTGCAGTACTTGGGCAGGTACAGTGCTGTGGAAGACAAGCAGTAATTTCGAGACTATTTAGCACAGCAATGTGCTCCTTCGTGTTTACTTTTCAATTCTGCCTTTCTGCTTGAAAAGAGGACCTGGCCTAATCTGATTTAAAACACTGTGGAAGCAGAATAATCAAGACTACAGTTTAGAAAACTTTGTGCATGTTTCTGGTAATATGAGCTTTGGGTATCTGTGGCAAAGGCAACTTCCACATAAAGCTCTATGTGGCCTGCTGTTAAAAGACATCCCTCCTTCATGGATGTGACTTGCATTTCTAAATGCAGCTGTGGTTATATATATTTAGTTCTTGTAGCTTGGAATAGTATGATAACAGTTTCAAACTACACAGATATTTTCTCATCTAGGAATACTGTGTAGAATATGGAGACAAAGGAGCTTTAGTAAAGTTACCCTGAATGAGTTTAAAATCAGATTATAAATTTGGCAAATACAAACAGCATTTTATAGTTCTTTAAAAAAAGAGAGAAAAATCAGACCAGAGCCTTTAACCCGTTAGTTTTAAATGACAAGAAAATTCAGTAAGTCAAAATCATCTTTAAGAAAAATAACATATAAATGTATTTAGAATATTTCAGTCTAATTAGAACATAATTTTCTTCTCCAGTACCCGGTTCTCATTGGCATTTAAGCCTTCACTAGTGTCTCAGTCTTAATGGATAAGGAAAGGTGTCAAAAATAGAGAATATGTGTTTAACTGGAACAGTTTCTAGTTTAAGTTTGTATTTGCAATTTTAGTGAAGCTACTTAGGCTTACATCAGCAAACCTGATCTATGTCCAAGTTAGCTCCTAAGAAGAGTTTAGTATCTCTTCCCACTTCTTTTGTTGTGGACTCACAACTTTGAGCCCCGGCTGCACTGAACTCAAGAAAATGTTCAGTCTGAAAGCTTAACCTAAGAATTATTCTGGAAACAATGTTTTCAGCTTATTTTATTACATTTTATGCAATGTCGTCTATATTGTCCCATTTTGTCTATTGGTCTTTACATTTTAATTGCACCAATTAAGTAACTAAATGTAATTAGTAATTCTGGGGAAAAATAGTTATCTCCCTAGTCTCCATTGAATTTGGAAGCTTCACACTGAAACTGGAGTAGATTTATTTGCTCCTTATCTACTGGCTGAAAACATTTGATTCTGTATTTAAACACAAGTCAAAGTTACATACTACCTTCTGAAGACACAATATTTCCATAAAACAGCTCTGCTATTTTTAATGCAAGTGGGGCTGATATTAGATGTAAATATAACATCAACTGTAGCTTTATGAAAGTTATTCCTCCTTTCTTGCCATTTTGTTCTGTAGGTGAGTTAACAGTTTAATCTGCCTTTTACAATCTCATCAGTTTTACCTGGGCTGCTTCTTCAAGCAAGTCTACTCAAAAGGCATATGCTGATACGGAATAAACCATGTATTGTCAACCTACCTGTGCATTCTGAATCAGATCAGCTCTTCTTCTGCAATCATTTATGATTGACTTTAAAAGTCAGATTGATCCTGTGCAGATCTGCAGTGGTTGTTAAAGAGTGAGGAAGTGCCCATGCCTTTCCTCAGAATGACTTATGTCATTAAAATCTGCTTTGAGTTTTGCTGCTGTGCTTTTCCCCTGTGTGATTGACTTGCATGCCATGGCTGTTTTTATTAAACTGGAACTCTGCAGATTGTCCAGGAACAGCTTTCACTCCCTTACTCAATGTGTTTCATGTTACTGCCAGCGCTGCCTGACAGCAACTTTATATAAAAGCTGCAGTCCATTCTCTTGGCTAGCTTCATTGTTAATAACAAATCACAATTTATACCTAAGCAGTATTTTTCACTCAAAAATGGACATAAATTAAACAGAAAAACAGATACAAAAAGCAGCAATCCAGTACCTCACTGCACAACAGTTCATGAAAGCATACTGGCCAAGGGCAGCAGAACATACCGAAAGGTCTAATGAAATACAGGAATTTCAGCCAAAACATACCTAAAAGTCTGAACTGAATTGAGGTAAATCACCAGATGAAATTGAAGCTTTTTATGACCCTCATGCACCTCCTCAAAGTAAAGTGCAAGAACTGTTTATTTGCACTCTCAGAGAAAGAGATACAGGGCTTTGCTGAATTTTGAATGCAGTCTTCAAGTAGTCTGCACATCAAAACTGATGCTTTGACCACAAAGGGACTTTTCCAGCTATGGGAGATGAGTCTTACAGATGTGTCCGCAGTCAGTTTATCCTCTGGGGCTTTAGACAAGACAGCTAAAGTACCTGAATTCCCATTTTTCCTTCCTACTATTATCATCTGCCAACTCCTTCCACATAATCTGCTTTTCTTAATCACTCCAAGAAGCATCCTTCTCTTCTCCAAACTGCAGTCTCCTGCTGCTGCCTGATTGCCATCAATCACCAATACAAAATTGCTCGGCATTTCCTCCAGCCCCCTAGATTCTTTTCCTTCTGTCTTCTCTGCACCCCTATTGCTTTTGGCAGAAAAGAAGTTAAGCAGTAGAAGCAGGCACTATACCAAAGTTTCCCAGGGAATCTACAGCTGCTCAGAAATCCCTCTGGCCAGACAATGTTTTTGTCAATATTCTTCTAGCAAACACTAGGGCAGCTCAGGTGCCGTTCATGTTTAAGGGCACTTTGAGACCAGCTTGCTAATACCATAATATGCTTTTGTGAGACTTGAGTTCTGGGACCTCAATGCTTAATTGGAAATAATTTCACCCTATGACCAGTTCGGAAGGTTATGAAAAAAAAAAACAAAAAAACTTACATGCCTATTTAACATTTAAATACTACTACATTGGGCTAGGTTTCCATTTAGAGGAATTGGCACTAGAACACAACTATGCAAGCTGAGAACCTAGTCCTTCATTTGACCTTCTCATTATTAATCCAATTAATCACTCAGTGGTAGATTTAACTCAGCTCTTCATGCCTACATAGCATCAGCCTGGTAGGAGGTTCTCCATTCTTCCCTTGACAAAATGTTTTATTCTTCTGCCCAGAAAAAGAACAATATTAAATAAATATTCTGTTTCCTGAGAGTAATTACACAAGAGAAAAAGCCAAATATAACAAACTAAAACAGGCAGAAAGCTTATTGATCTGTAGTACACTGAATTATTTGTGCCTGAATTCTGCTAAATTCTTTTCATGCATTGTATAGTATTTTCTTGTGTTAATAACTGCCTCACAGTAATGGAACTACCCACAGGAATAAGCATTACTTGATTTATATAAAATTAAGAGATCGAGCCTTAATATGGACCCAGCATGCAAACTGAAGTGTATGGGGAACAGACTCGTGTTCATACAATCATTTTCAGTTAAAAAAAAAAAAAAGCACTACTCCCAAGACTGATGCTTCTTGAAATGGTGGGTAGTTGTCTGACTGCTTTCCCTTAGACAACAGCAAGTGGCACAGGGCTAGTAGTCAGTGGTGCTGAAAGGTAAAGAGCTATGCTGCGCTCACCACGCAGTGAAACGGAGGGTGTAACTAGTTTTAAACTAGGCGTGGTTATTTGAGTTCTTTGGAAGAAAGTTACAAAATTCTCAAAGCACATGTCTTCTTACCTCACAACAACAGCAAACTAAGGCGATTACCTGTTAGGAATATTTTCTTGAAGTTACTTTTACATCGATATAGAGTTTAGATATTGCAAGACAGAGCAAGAAGGGGTTTTTTTGGATTTTGCAGCCTGCTCTGTAATTAGCTGAGAACTAAACGACTATTGCCTGTCCTCCATTCATCAATCCTTTTTTACCAGGGCCAGTATTTATGGCTGCTAACAGATACAGCAAAGACAACAAAATGTTCTAATGTAGCAAATTCTACTCCGAGTACGAAAGGCCAACAGGACTAGTTGCCTTTAAGTTTGGGGCTGTCTTCAAAAACAGCAGTCCTCCTTTATTCTGATTTTTCAAAACACTTTACTGCAGCCTATCATATTCAGAAGGCTTGAACCATGTTAATTTACATCCATTCTGGAAGACGGATTAGAAAGGTGAGTATATTTTTAATCCCTTAGTTGTTATTGGAGCCCTCATTATTCTCACAATATCTGTGGAGACAGATTGTTAGATTCAGGATTTACAAACAGGGCTACATATTTCACAAGTAGTACAATTTATATTGATTCTTACTATGGAAAAATATGGATTTTTCTATAGTCTCATGCTTCTGGGTTGGAGAGTAATAGTATACATAGTTCATAACATACGGACTACAGTAAAATGAGAAGTGATATATAAAGTCCTATGCTTTATTAATTAGGGGAAAACTATAAATCATGAAGTCTGCATCTTCCATATGTTGTACCTCTTCCTTTTGTAAAGTATTCCCCAGCTGTGATGGAACCAAGTCCCAGCAGCTTTCATGGTGGGATTTCTCAGACTGTCACAGACACCACTGGCATGGGAGGTTCAAGAATGCTGCCTAATTGAACTGGTTAGAAAATTGTCTTTTCAAAATGTTCAAGTCTTTAATCTCTAGAAAAAGCTCTTGACAGCAAGAGCTTTTTACTCTTTAAGTAAAGACTTCTTTGGCAATCAGAAAAGACAGGGAATGTTAAAATAAATAGCTACATCACTAAATATAAACATTGCCTTAGAAAAACTGACAATGGAAAGAAATCTCAGTTTTCCTCAGTTAAAACAACAAACAAACAAAATACAACCCGCATTTGATCCAGACATTCTTTCATGTCTGGATCATGAGAAACTTTTACATATACCTAAACTAGGAAAAGTGAAGTACCAAAGTTTAATTTTTTTAAAACACTCATGAAGACACTTAAAGCACACTGAATAGAGGCTTTCATTCTTTTTATAGAAGCATCAGAAGGAAGCCTAACAATAAAATACAGATGGAGACATGTAATTATATTTGAGACAAACTCTAAAGCTTTAAAAAACAAATACACAGACCCCTACAATACCTTCTAAGCTCTCTCCAGCTCCTCCTATAGTACCTTAGCTCTTAGTTTCCTTTCCTGCATTTGAGAAATTCCAGACAGTTTGTACTCAGAACCCCTTCTTATATCAATTTTTTTTTTAAAAAAGAAGTTCATTTTAGTTTGGAATTTAAATATTACACAAGTAGCCTGAATTTTGGAAGTCTTATTAAAAGTTACAGAATTGTAACTGATACTTTAAATGAAATTCCGGATAGTAATGACAGCATCCTAAATATTATTTAAAATGCTTAACATATTTTTTTATGGTATTTAAAGTAGTAAACAATGAATAATAACTCAAACCCCATGTTATTTTCCTCCTTTATCTTCTAGTAATTCATTTCACTGTAAAAACTTAAGGCCATAGTTGTAGGGTTTTCTAAATAAAAAATACTAATAGCTTCAGCAGCACATCAATACATTCTGAAAGTTTCTTTCTGTTTCTTGAAGATAAAAACCCCAGAGATTGAAACCATTCCTCCCTTTCTTTCAAAGAGTTAACTTAAGCTTTAAAGAAAGTCAGAAATCTGCTTTTATTCTCTAATTAGTTACTATTTACGCTGTATTCTTCCATATCTACTAGTGACACAAATAATTTTACAGCAAAAATCCATCTGCTGCTGTACCATTTTAAAGAAAGTTAACAAAGTGGTTTTCAAGAGCACTTAACTCAGATAACTTGCGAACTGCCCAGTTTTTTATCTTGTTCTCTTTTCTCCTAATGATATTCCCATTGAGTTAACAGGATTCACAAAGTCTGGAGAGATCTTTATTACAATGGCATCAAAAGATTAAGATTTAAAAGCACAGCAAGACTATAGACTATATAAACTCACTTAACACACTGACTAGCAATCATTTGACTTACCTGTGTATGGCAGCTCCACAGATACTGGAGAGAGAAGCATAAACTCCATCCCCAAAGACATAAAATTGCCACAGAGGACAGTTTGCTGGGCAAAGGACATCTTCTGTCCCCTTTCTAAGGTCAAGTCCTCTTGTAAAGCACGTGATAGCAGTGGCAGCTAAAGAGAAAAGAACAACTTTTGACCTGAAAATCTAAGGGGGTTTTGTTGGTGTTTCTTTTTTAAATCTCTCTACAGTTTCCAAGCTTAAAGCAATGTCTGAATTTGAAATTAGGTACAGTGCCTGTAAAGATGTCTTTGGAGCTTCCAAATGTGCAGTTATGACAAGGAAGAACACACTTTATTATTTATGGGAAAGAAGTGGCAGAAAAACGTAGAAAGGATAAAAAAAAACCAAAACAAAACCCATGAGCAAACAACATAAAAACAACATTCAAGGAACATTACATGAGGAAAACCAATTTACATTTGTAAGTTTACTGCAGAGACAGAAGGACAAGAAGACCTTGGAGGGCTGGTGGACCACTGACACAGGTGGCACACTCCATGGGCGAAATTAAATGACTCTGACATCCCCACAGTAATCTCCAGCCATAAGACACCTATGAATCACTTGAGAAATTCTGAATCTTCTCTTTAGTGGCATTCATGAAGCAGGTTGACAGCAACATTCAGCATTTCCCTTAGCTTCTGCAATAAATCCAACTGAGGCCAGTGTAGGGGGGAGGAAAAAAAAAAACAACACACAACAAACCACCCATCTTCTTGCTCCAGTAGTACAGTAATACCTCGAACACTGATATCAATTCATTACAATGAAGTTTACATCTTTATCATTGTGCAAAGGACTCTCAGAATCACACAGTGAGACAAAAGTTATTTATTCAGCTGAGGCAAATGAATTTTTTTTTTTTTTTTTACACAGAACTGTGGCTTTTTTTTCTTAGAAGTTGCTCCTCTGTTCTTGCCTATGTGCAATGTAGGTGAGCAGACACAGATTTATATCAGTATACAATTTTGCTTGGCAAACATGCTTTTCACTTTGAAAACATAAAGGTCTTATCTTGGGTAGTTACTACCAACCTTCCACTACACAAGACAGCACATTCAGTTGGTCTGGTAGCACAGCAAATTAGGGTTTTGACTTAGATCAGTATCAATTCAGTATCGTAAGTCCAACCCATAACTGCCTGTTTATTCTGAACTTCCTAAGGACACATCTTGCCCTTGCTGAGTACCAGATGGTTCAAGAACCTTTTCTATATGCATTTGGGCTATTATTTTTTCACAGTATTATGATGAAAGCTGACAGAGGCTGGCCAGTGTATCAGTGCATATACCACAGCATTATATCCCAAGGAGAGTACGTTTCAGGGATCAGTGATCTGTCTCTCATCCGCTTCCCTTCCCACTATTTTCACTCTTACCCTAGGGGGTTTATTGACACCAACATATGCTGCTTGTATTTGAAAGTATTTGGAACATACGCTGTTCTTCATCAGGTGATGGAAAAAATCACAGCTCCTGCTAATCTCACTGACTTTGGAACTGCAAAGCAGAACAGTTGCAGCCAGAGATGTACGGGGAAGTGTGTCTGTTCATTCTGGCTGCATAAACAAACATACCTACGTTCATCAACCATGCATGTAATTCTACTATTAAATATATATCATCCCCATTAATGCTATACTGAAACTATTTTAAACTACCTAATCACATCTTCCTGAAAAATCTTTGCTGCTATTTGTTAGCACAAAGATGGGACTTATATATGCTAAATCTGTCTAGATAGTCTAGAATAAGAAAAAAAGAAAGCAGTAAGCACTTCTTTATTTTTCCCTTCTCAAGATAATAAAAGTTGTCTACCTAGTTAGGCACTGTAAAGTAATTTAATCTGCTTCTCAAGTATTCTAAGAAATAAAGAAGCTTCTTTTAGGACTTAGTCTTACCTGCCTACATCCTCTCTGTGCTTAGTCTTATACATTTGCCTTAAAAACAGAAGATGGAAAAACCAAGCAGAATCACCACTGTTTATACCTAGAAGCTCCATATTTTCATTGTTAAAAGGGCTATATTATTAGTGTTAGGCTAAAAGAAGTCAATTTGTTTTGCTGTTTTGAGTCCCCTAATCCTTCCATGAAAGTTCTACAAGTGTTTTTGAGCATCAGAATTAAACAGCAGCTGGAAGGCTGGAAATCCTTGGAGGAGTCCCTGCAATGAGCACCACTGGTACTCTCTGTTTTCACAGCTCTGCTTGTGCCACGCACCCTGCAACATTCTTCCAGCCTCTAAAAGTGCAAGACTCCGCAGGAAGTTTTAATTCCTGTCATTTCTAATGTACTGTACTTGACTGAATTCCCTGGCTGGCTGTGCATACAGAGACAGTAATTAGACATGTCTAGTTAACAAACGCTTTATCACTCGGAGATCTGTATTTCCCTCATCACCAAGTACTTACTAATTACTGTCATGTGGAAGATTAATATTTTGCATAGCACAGGAGATGAGGGGAAAAAAATAATCTGTGTTTTACCTGGCAATGAAAACACAGAAATCCATTGTAGCCCAGCCATGGGATTTTAACGTACTGGCAGCCTAAAGGGTGTCACGATCCTCGTCTGTGCATGTGAAGCAGGCTGCTGTGCAAACTGAAGAGCTGACACACTGTACCTAGAGGCTTTAGCAGTCTATACATCATTTGGATCAGCACAGAGGTAAAAACACACTTCAAAGCACATGATGTTAACCAAAAAGCAACAGTTTTGGTTTTCTATGTAGGTAGGTACAGTTTTCTGTAAGCCGTAATTCTGTAACGGAGACTAATATTAGAAATGTTAGGTGCAGTATCAAAATGGAAGCCATTTTTTTTGACTACCACGACTAAGACTTACAATACCAGCTCTGTGGTGAATTTCTTTCCTTTTTGTTAACGCACCATCAACCACTCAACCCACAAAACCACAAGAATTCCGTCGCAAACAGGAAAATGTATTAACGAGGTCTGAATACTAGAAAATACAAAATAGTTCTTTGCCAACTTACATACTAATCATTCTCACAAATGTCATGTGATATCACTATTAAAATTGAAAAAAAGTGGTTGTTTTTTAGGCTATCGAATATACTTCAACATAGCAGAAACTGCCGAAGAGATTTTACATATAGAGAGAGAGTAACTGAGATAAAACCCCTATGTTTCAATCGTTGTAATTTAAGAATGCAAGGGCAGTAGCAGTGGAGGCATTTCTCTGAATACTTATGTGATGCATAGGTAAAATCCAAGTGTTTTTGGAAGAAGGAAATATAAGCTTGCAATTTGTGTAACTGATGTCCCTTAAAGGATTCAGTCCTAGGCTCCTATCCATTCTGGACTCTGTTGAGGACTAGAGACCTATGCTCTGTGACAGAAAATTAGGCCTTCAGAACCGTAATAAATTGACCATCATCTAATCCTGTCAAGACACACACCCTTCAAACTTCACAGAAACACACTACATCGGGGTATCCTACAAAAACAAAGTACAGAGAAAAGAAACTGTAATTCTTCCTGATTTAAGCCATATTTTAAGGTTGAGATGAATGTCTTCCATCATTGTTGACCTAAAAAAGGAAAAAAAAAAAAAGCAAAGACTCACTTCTCTCCTAAAACAACCCATTTTCAATCATTCCATCAGTTTCTTTCCATCTTTTTGGTGCCTCTTCACATGTCCTCTGATTTTGCTGTAAATAGCTGCTTCTTATGTCAATCTATAAGTTCTCAATTTTTGCCACTAGTCACTGCATTAAATTATTCTAGACAAAATCCATAGCCAAAATCTGAGCTTGTCTAATCTTGAAGTTTCCATGCATTGCTTTGGGAAAATAGAATTTGTTTATGCAAAGGAAAATATTCCTATGTACATTATTACAAAATATAAAAAAGGGACTCCTACAAGTAAGGTCGTTTTATGAGCTGCAAAATAGAGAAGTACATCCCTATAATGCTTCTTATTCCTTTTAATATTTGGTATTCTTTTCAATACAGGAAGATTTTAGGTCCCTTTTTATCTTGAGGCTTCAAACATGCCCGGTTTTTCTATCTTATGCAAGAAATACTCCCACATACCTTATCCATACTTGAAAAAAGTGGACATGCTAGTAAACCTATACATGTTTATATTTCAGAAAACATGTTCACAGATTACATACTAATTTATGCAATCTTAATTACATATCTTGATCTGGACAAGAGCAATGGAATTTAAAGAAATCTGGTCAGGGCTATATCATTCATTTCAACCCGAGACTTGCCCTTTTCTGATCAACTGATCTACCATCACGTGCCAATGTTCACCCACCTGCACAGTCTCATGTATGGTAACCAGAACTGTTGAACTTGGCAGTATTTGTATACATTTCAGTGTGAGTATAAAGGAAGCTTTAAGATCCTCTAATATCTTCCCAAACATTATGAGCCCAAATTCAGTAGATTGTTGAGGAAATTCATGTTCTTACTGAACAACAAAATTTAAGCACTTTCATAAAAGTTCCTGCAAACCTCTAGTTCAATAACCAAATGCTGCTGGATTTAGACTCAGAATAATGGTACAAGACAGTATCTAACAGAAACTGTTCACGTTTTATAGTATAGTCTTGTATTAATATTCCATTTTGAAAATATACCCTTAATGCTATTTTAGCTGGTTCCAGATACCTTCAGATTACAGTGGCTTCTCCAACCCTGGAGGAAGCATCACAGAAAACTTTTCATTTGTCTCCTGCCAGACTGTCAGCACTTCATCTATAATGCACCTGTAAAATAAAAAAGGGAAAGGAATTGGGGTTGGAGTAGGTTTTCTATTGCTGTGTGTTTTTTCCCTTTTTTAGCCATAGCACTCCTGTCTCATGCAGCTTTTATCAGTTTAGCACAAAAGAATTTTCCAAATCTTTGACTGAACACAAAATAAGCAGCAAATTCTGCTTCCTAAGAGCTGTGAAATCATGAAGAACCATTCAGAAAAGCTTGAGGTCACTCACCTTCTGCAGGCCAGGCCTGCATCTGGAAACACATTCTTCTGGAGGCTCCTGTCCTCCCTTGGTGAAAGGTTCCACGGGAAGGGGCAGACAAACTGCTTGTGTCCTTCTGCCACATTATTTCTTCAACTGCTTCCTATGGCTTCTGGTTCCCATGGATTGATTCTGGCTCCAGGAGAGCCTGCTCTCCAGCAGCAGGGAGGCAGTCCAAGAGAGCACGGTACAACAGGCAGCCCCTGCAGTACCCTGCTAGGCATCCTAAGTATGTTCGTTTACTTTTCGGGTCAAAATAATGAATGGCAGGGCAGGTTTAAAGTGTTTTTAATTAATTCCATGGTCTAAAATATGCCAGAAATCTTCAAATTGCCAAGCACTGTAAGACTGCCCTTATAACACACAAAACACACTCCCACTCACTCTTGCTACTGGCACTCCCCTCGATGGGGACATTTGTCACCACGGCGCTGCTTCAGCCTGTGCTTTCACTCTCGTCTAGACGCGTTCCCAGACATCCTCCGTGCCCCTCTGCAGCTTGTCCCCGGCCGGCTCCGCGCAAACCTGCCCGGCGGCCACACCCGCGGCCCCTCCGCGGCACCACCGGCGCCCCGCGGGGATCGGGGG
>VXAY01001093.1:280766-369462 GCA_013399855.1 Oxyruncus cristatus
GGGGAAAACAACATCCACGGGATGCGGAGGGACGAGAGCGGCCAACTCACCTGAGCTGTTGCTCCCGCGCACAGGGCTGGAGAGCAGGAAGGCGCCTGCGAACAGACAGGGAACGGGTCGGGGCGCTGCTCCGCGCCCGCCCCGCCAGCCCCCAGCCGCTTCCCGCGGTACCCACCGAGGAGCAGGGGGAGCCACATGGCGNGCGGCGGGGCGCGCCCGCACCGCGGGGCAGCGCAGAGCTGCGGCGAGGAGAGCAGCGGAGAGCAGCGGAGAGCAGCGGAGAGCAGCGGAGAGCAGCGGAGAGCAGCGGAGAGCAGCGTGCCGGTCGGGTCGCCGCACCGCGGGCTGCCGTGCCCTATGCGCTGCCCCGCACCTCCGCCGAGCGGTACCGCCGCCGGCAGCCGCGGCTCCCGCTTTAAACTTCGGCGGGCGCATGAGCACTGGGGCGGGCGAGGGTGGTCGGGGAGGGCGGGAAGGAGGGAGCGGGCACACGGGGCTGGACAGCCTTGCCGCCGGGCCCGGCAGGTGCTGCTGTCCCTCCCCCGCCACGCCCCCGCCGACTCCTCCCGCCGGGATCGGCGGCAGAGCGCTTCCCTGAGCAGTCGGGTCCGGTAATTCGCCCGCTCCGGCAGTGGAGGCGCGCGGACGTTCCCGTGCCCGGAGAAGCGCCTTTGCGGTTTGCCTTCCCGGCTGTGCCCGAGCACCCATCGATATTCCCCTCCACCCACAGCTCTCCAAAACCTCATGTCAGGTATCTTTACTCCAGATATCTTGGGCAATGCGAGCCGGCTGTCAGCTGCTTCGCCACAACATCTGTCCCTTCCTCGAAGCTGAGCGAAGGGGCAAAGCCGTCCCGAGCATTGCGAGGTGTTGCCGAGGGCGGGACGGCCGCTCCTCCCGAGCCGCGCACCCCCGGGCCCGCTGGCAGCGGCCGCAGTCGTGCTGGGGCCTTACGTCGTCCCTCTCGGCACTGCGGAGGGGAGTACTGGGGGATTTAAGCCCGTCTGAATCAGTCGAATATATGGAAATACCCGATCCGGCGTTTCGGAAATCGTTTGCGTTTGGTCTAAAATGTTAGCGCAAGTATTGCAGGTAAAGCATTAAACTTCATCTAAGTAAAATTTTGTTTAAAGTGAAGAAAAAAAAGGCAAAACCAAAACCACCACAACCCCCCGAAAACCAACCGACCAAACGAAAACCAAACCAAACCCTCCAGTTCAGATTCTACTCCGTTTCCGCAGCTCAATGCACACACGCACATGTGGCGTGAAGTACCGGCTGGCACTGATGTGCACGAGGCAGGTCACTTGGGAATGGTGGGCAGAGGTGCTGGAATTTCAACGAATGCCTTAAAATTGCTTTCTGTGCCGTCCGCCAGCATCCGCTGTTTAATTTCTACTGGGACGGCTGTTCCCAGAAAAGAACTTTTAAATAAGCTTTCAGACATCATAGGAATTATGATTTGCCGGGGCAGAAAATAAATGAGGGTGGGTGTTGAAACCAGCTCTGGGAGCTGTCGTCTTTGGGAGGGAGGCAGCTCGTCAGGGCAAATCCCTTTAGGGGTTTTTGTTTTGTTTTGGTTTGGTTTTTTTTAACAGGTCGCATAAAAATGCGTTTTGTGGAGTATCTCTTAGCATGATTGAAAATAAATATATTTGAGAACTCTGCGATCCCTTCAGAGATATGTCGCCTGTAAGAAAGAAATAGGAAGCATGACTGGGTAAGTTATTCGTAATTTATTCGTAATTTATTGCTTTTCCGGAGTTTAATTCAAGCAAAGAACAGAAGCGGTGAGAACATGATACCCCTTTCCCTCACAGCTTTGATCGTCCCAGAAACACATTTTTATGCCTCCCACACAGGATAAAGGTGGCGATGCTTTCCTCATGACATGGTCTGCTCCTACGGGAGCATCATCTCAAACGCAAAATTATTCAAGGCGTATGATGCAGATGTCAGGAACTTCTGCTGGCATTTCTCTCAGCTTCTCCGAATCCCGAGATTTTGTCAATGAATTCCTGCTCGTCAGCAGGCTCCTTCCTCAGCTTGAGGTGCCTTCGAGTGGGTCGGTCACCATTCGCCTTCGGCGATCAATTAAAGAGCAGGCAATGGCTACCAAAAACTGTGTCCCTGAGCTGGCCTCCGCTACGGTGTCTCCCGCAGGTGCAGAGGCTACCCTGAATAATTTCTGTGGCAACCCTTGTTCCTCAGGGATTCGATTTTCTTAGAAATGCGGTAGTTAGAAGAGAAGGGACGCTTGCTCAATTTTTATTAAAAAAAAAAAAATCTCTGAGCCAAACAGCGCGCAGGAGAGGATGCCGTCCGTGGGGCCTCTCCCCTCCCTGCAAACCAACGTGGCAAATGGGTGACGTTCCCGCTCCCTTCCCGATGCCTGCGCCCGCCCCGCAGCGCCCGCCGCCGGCTCCCCTCGCCGCCCCCGCTCCTGCCGGGGGTACGGAGGCGGCAGAAAACCGAAGCTCAAGCCCAGCTGGGGCGGGGGGCGCGATGTTGGCTGGTCCTGGGCTAATGCCTCAACTTCTCTTGTGGCAAGAGCAAACTGCTCCGCAGAGAAACTGTTGTCACGCGGGCTGAGGTGTTTGCGGCAGTGAAATGTCCCGGGAATGCCTTCCTCCGGAGGCCGAGGGACAGGCACGAAGAGGGAGAGGCATTCCTTTTGTCCTGGGAAATACGGGAAATGCCTGAACCGAGGGACACTGGCTGCCCTGCCACACAGCCTCACAGTAACCTCTCTGTCCTTTGTGTGAAGAAAGGCTTTGTGGAAAGATCAAAAAGGACAGAAGAAAGCACTAATTAAACTTTCAGCCCTATATTCCACTTGGAGAGGGTCCTGTGACTGGCAGTTCACTCGCTGGGAAAATACACTCACCCATCCTCATTGCAGTACTCCTTTACCTCTTGACATTTTTCTTTCCTCTGATTCCCTTCATCTTCTGGGGTTTAGTGTTTCTGGCTTGTCCCTGCATTCCTTCCAGACCTACGATGCTTTCGTTTACACTTTCTTCCCAAAGGCTCCTTAATTCATCCTCCAAACTGTTTGGCATTGACTTGTGCATGTCACCTTCAATTTTACGTTTAAGAGGTACTGAGCTGTGCTTGAATTTTCTGGGCATCAAAGAGTTGCCAGGAATGCTGGTATGAGACAGGCAAACTGATGTCAGGCTGATGGAGCATACACATGTGCCTGGTCCTGGGCAGCAATCTGTAGCAAGGCTGTTTGATGCCTCAGGAGAGACAGACTGGGCTCAATTTGTAAATCCACGCCATCATCTTAGTTAGGCTCCTTATGAAGCATTAATTTTTTTTTTTGTTCCCAGATTATTGGCTTGATAGTAAACAAACCAGAAAAATAACCACTTAGGAAAAACACATCGAATAAATAAAAATATTCAAACCAGAAGAAGGAAGCAAATGATTGGTGGAAGCAGCACCTAAAGCAGAGACTGTGTAACACTAAATTTTCTGATACTCTCTGTGCTGGGTGGCTACAGCCCTGTCACAGTGTGTGGCAGGGGAAATGCTTGTTTCTGTACACGTATGTGTACATATATACAGCATTAAGCAGCACCAGAGAGCAGGCTGCAACATGGGAGCTCTGCCACCGTTCCTGTCCCACTGTTGAAATGCGCCTTAGCAGCCCTTTGGCACCGATCACCTGCCAGGCTCTGGCCTCCATGACCCACCAGGCTCCCAGCCAGAGCTCAGCACAGGGTTTACTTCATCCTGGGATCTATCTACGTTGCCTCCTTCCTTTGGAGGCAGAGAGTGCTCACACATACGGACATGCACCGGATCACAGCAGCTGGCCAATGCCCATGGGGACACCTTGGCAGGGGCTATAGAGGCAGCAGGTCTCTGTAGTCTGGCACTGCACAGCCTGGAGTTCTCTCCACGAAGGCTCTTCTGGAGTGGGCTCTTCACCACAGCCAGAAGCAGCACGGACCCACCCTCCGGTGCACTAGCCTAATAGCCTGAGCACTGAGGAAGACAGGTAGCTGCATGCAGGTCTCCACTTTTAAGAGTTCAAGCATGAGTGCTAGCAAACAGTCCCTGATGGACAGCGACCCTTGTCTACCTGCAATTTATACCTTTTAGATTAGCCATTTATTTTATACAGTAACTGCAGAGCTCTGTGAAGAGGGACTGTGAGTCTGTCTCCTCTCCTCTCAGCGCTTTCCCCACCAAGGGGCAGAAGACCACCCAGCTCTCACCCGTGATCAGTACTGATCTTGCCTCTGCCCTGTCTTATTGGGTGTTCTCCAGTGTAAGGTGAGAAAGGCTCATTCTTATGATGACATCTAAAGTGATTTTCAAGGTAAAATTTTAAGTATGTTTGTTACTGTGGATTTTATTACTGTATTAATTCAAATAACTATCTTATATGTTATGAGGATATAAAAATGAATGACATGAGGATAAAAATGAAGCCCGGGGATAAAATAATATAGATGACGGCAAACAGGTTAAATTTACTTCACGTATAAATTTTAAAAGCACATGTAAATCTCTAATGATTATTTCAGAATAATGACTCTGGATTCATCCTTGAGTGCTTAGCTTGGGATATCAAGAAGACCTTTGTTGGCCTAGAGGTGTATTTTTATTAACATTTTGAAAACTTTTTTTCTGTGTGAAAACACTGAGGACTGTTAAATAATAAGGACAAGGATGGGGCCCCACTTCCATCTGCTGCCCATTCACTCTTCTGTTTCACTCAGGGTGACAATGACATTGTGTGCAGGAGTAAACTACCAGTCAGAACATCGGTTTTGTACTCTGAGAACAGGGGATGCTGGCCTTTGGGATGATACCCGATGCGTGCTTTCTGGAAACAGAATTTCAAATCCTGTTTCTGTAGCCAGCACCCATAGTCTGAGGGTTCATCCATCTGTTGAGTCAAGAAGCCGGAGGTATTGCTTCCTGTTTCAGGGGCACACATTTCTTAGAAAAATATGTTGCTTTGTGTAAGCGAGGTGCATTTTTCTGCTTCATATAAACATTATGTTAATCCTGAGTGGGAAGTGCCCGACCAGAGCCTGCCTGTAGTCATATGGCTGTTGTTGAACGTGTGGCTTCTGTTATTCCTGGCTCTGCAGTTGGTGAACATGCTGTTCCTTCCACTTCCTTTGGTAATGGTCATCTGCACATTTTGAGGGTAATCCAGGGCACCACACACACACACACACACACACACACACGCACCCCGCAGCCATTCTTAAAAACAGGAATTCTTTGTCTTTCCTTCATGCACACTTACAGTTGCATGTAATATTTGCAAGTCTTCATAAACAGAAAAGATACTTTCATAAATAATTGTGTTTCTGTCATGCTCAGTGCAGGATAGTCTTGTAGAAGAATAGTAGTTGATCCAGGGAAGCTTGAAGTAGTCTCCAGCAATTAAATGTCTCTTTTTTAAAATCAAAGGCACTGTCATCTATCACATATAGGGATGAAGTTTCAGTTCGTATTTCACTTCAGCATTTATCATAAACACTTATGTAAGTTTAAAAATATTATATACATATATATGTTTCTGTTTTGTTGATTTAAAAATAATTCCAGCACTTTATGTTGTTAAATCACTAGTTTTTGCACTTGGAGTTTGATCTATACTCCAGAATTTATACTCCTGATCTATACTCCAGAATTCACCTCCTTTGGCATCTCAGCTAGAACTGGTATCAGTTTGTGGTACACTTGGCTTTTACCTTTTTTTGTAATTGAATTATTACCCATCTCCAGCAACAGATGGAGCTGTGAGTATTTTTGTCCCTATTAGTCCTTCACTTTTTTTTTTTTTTCTGTCCTTCAGTATTATTTAAATACATTTTCTTACAGTGGGAATTATTTACCACAGCCCTAATTTACCTCAACTCCAAGTTATGCCCTGCTAAAACCACAACTTCTCCAGTAACTTCATCTAGGGTATGGAAAGGGTGGGCAAAGTGCAGAGCTGAAAGTAAATTGCTTACATTTTTCTTTCTCTGAAGGTGATGGTGAGTGTCACCCTTTGTTCTTCCTGCAGAAGGAAAGAGCTGTGGACAGTTTGTGGCATCAGAGAATGATGGCTGAGGATGCCTGGGTTTGTCTGGTGGCTGGTTTTGTGTGGGTGTGAAGTGGTGCCTGGTGATTCCTCTTGAATCAGGCAAAAGCAAGACCTCACCATGTGCATATCCTTTGCTACAAAAAGGATAATTTAAAGCTAGAATTATTTGGAAACCCATTCTTAGATGGGTTCATCACTCATCTCCGCTTGGGGAGATAATTGGAGGGCAGCCATGGATAAAAGGGCAAAGATGGCACCTCCACAGAGATGTGTAAAGTGATGGTTTCCTTGCAGTGTAATGGTCTTAGTCTGGATAGCTGTGTACAGCCTCAGACCCTGACTCTTGGTGAATTACATCATTACCTTTGGTGGTAAAGCTCAGCTTTTCAGAGGAATGTTCAGTACTAAGGGTAGATGGTTTTAAGGTCCTCCAAGGATGCTTTGAAGGCTTGTTATATTTTATGCTCTGTGAGCTTGTAGATTTGGTCTTTGAGCCATTTCAGTGTATACATTGGTGTTGGGAGAGACAAGCCTGGTTTCTTGTGAAAGAACACAAGTTTGAGAGGAGAAAGCAAACAGTATATTGGCATCTAGCTCTGCCAGTTCCAGTCAATCCAGAGACAGTTTATTATATAAAGAATATTCAGTGTAGCGTTGGAGAGAGTAATTAATTTCTTTGAAACTTGTTCAAGTGAATGGTAGTTTTGAACTACCAGAGATTTCTGGATTAGTTCCTTTGAGTTTTACTGATTTTTGTTTCTGTCTTTTAACAATGTATTATATGGGTCTTAAAAACTTATTGAGATAATGAAATCAAAGAGAGGAAATACTTTCCCCTCCAAAACAGCATAGACTAAAAGACAGAAAAAAACAATACTTCTTTTATTTTAAAAAGTCATGCTGAATGATGAATACAGATATTCACTTTGGTGAAAAACTTTTTTTTTCCCTGTCAACTACTGCCAATTGAAAGTGATATAAAATATTTTGAAATAAGAAGCAGTGCAGAAATTAGTGGCCATTCATTTTTTTCCCATGTAGAGAATTTTAAAAAGAGGTGTTGCTGTAACACTTTGCAATAGAAATTCAAGATACATTATTCACATATAGATAATGTATTTTTGTAGAACTAGAATCTCTCTTAACTCGTAAATTCAGAACTGCTTGGAAAAATATTAGGAGTAACATGGTTTATGATAGAATTTCTGGAACTGGTTAGGATGACAGTGTTTACTTTGATGTCTCTGAGACTCACACCCTGTAAAGGATTTAAAGGCCTTAAACTCGTACTCTTTGTTCTCAGATTTTTGTTTTAATTCCTTCTGGTTTTATTGATATTTATTTCCTTTCTTTTGACACTGCTGTCTGTGTTGGCTCTTAAAATCTTACTCAGATCATGATATCAAAAGAGAGAAAGTATGTTCCTGTATCTTCCAGCTTGGCAGGGGGATTGGTTAATTTTTAAAATGGGAATGTGGCATAGGATTTGAAGTTCTTCTTTTGTTACCTCAAGTATCATCAGCGGTCTCCATCTCTGAATTGCATATTTATTTGTATATGTCATGACTTTTGCTATTGTGATGTTTCTTTTTGTAGTAACAATTGTGACACAAAATAATAGGCTTTTTTATTTATATCTGAACCAAAAATTAAAGCATTTTATTTCCATTTGATCACAAAATAATTATTTTGTTGGGTTTTTTTTCACATCAGGGTTTCAATTAAAAAAATAAATGTAAATTTGGATTGAAAATGTGAGAAGTTTTATTTTTAAAGCATCAATAACCCCCCTTGCTTTTCTGAAATAAAACATCTGATTTTGACATACTCTAATGTTACTGTTAGTTAAAGATAGAAAATCAGAGTTTCTTCAGCAGATTTAAACTAACTTTGTGAAACATCTCTTTGCAGTTCTGTTTTTTTTAATAATTCACTATTAAAAAAAAATAAAGTTCCTCAGTTGTTTTTGCAGTTTTATGCCTTTGTTTGTGTTTGTGAAATAAGTTCTGTAAGAAATATTTCCATGTATAACTGGATAGACTAGGTTATTGTAACACACGAAGTAAAACAGACATATTGAACTTTTAAACTCACTGTGTGTGAAGCAGTTGGTATCTGTTAAGATGGGAAAATTAAGTCATTAAGGAAAATTTTGCTTTTTCAGAACTGTGGAGAATTAATATTATCGAAAGTTTTATTCATGTCTTAAGGGTCTCACAGCCATGAAGGAAAAAACGATGTGATAGACAAGAAAAATCAACGAAATATGACAGGCACAGGGATAAATCAGTAAATGGAAAGGGCCAGTCACTGCTGAAGACTAAAGGTTCCCTGGTGGGTTCCCCTTCATTTTTCCTTTCCAAGCCATGCAAGGGGTGGACATTCACTGGGGTAACTGTACATCCTGCAGAGGGTTGTTCACCCCCAGACACCAACAGCCCCTCCTGACCTGCAGCTCAGGCTGCCGGGGGGGTTGGGACTTCTGCGAGCGTGCTCGATCTGACAGGGATGTCTGCACTGGAGAAACCAAACTTTGCTTCTCCACTGGAGAGTGGGCCTGGGCATCTCTGAGTAAGGTTGGATCCTTAATTAGCACGGAAATTAAAGGTCGGTACAAATAGGTTAATCCACAGTTAACATTTTTGGTACTCAAGTGGCCAAGTACTTTTTGTTTTTCAGCTGCCAGCGGCAGATGTGGCAGTCTCACTTTTTTTTTTCCCCCGTGGATTTGGCTCTCCAAGATACTTGCTTTTATTAGTAGCATTTGATCTCTCTGTAATGAGGTAACCACACTGCAGCTTTGTCAAATTCCTTCCCTGGAATGGTACTTCATGTTCAGATTTTTTGTTTCTGTCACACAATGTCACAGAAAGAGCAGTTGCAGTCCTCAGAAGTTGATTTATTGCAAGTGCTTCTTGCTGGGAAAGATTATTTTTTTCGTATATATATTTTTAACTCTTATAGGAGAAGATTACATTCTCAATTTTTTGGTGTGTCTGTTTGTACTGCAGCCATTTAATTAACATTAATTGGGTACATTAAAATTAAGAATGTCTTCAAGAAATGATGCTAAAGGAATTCTTAAATATACTTTTTTAATGTTTCTGATCCAAATATGGACAATTTCTTAAAATGACACTAGTAGGAGGTCCATTCTTCAGTTTTATAAACATTTTTGTGTCTCACTAAGGCCCACAAGGCCTGGGATAAGGCCAATGTAGACCAAAAACAAGTTGGTTGATACATGTGCAGGACTTAAGGCCAATATAAATGCATCTATGAAATGCATGTGTATGAAAAATCTAGGGAAAACAGTTTGAAGAAGACCACCAACAAACAGATCACACATGAACATTTCTTTCATGTGCCTGAAAGAGAATCACTGCAGAGGTGTTTAGATAGTGTTATTTGTAGATTGTAACTTACCATAGAACAGGAGAGAAAATCATGTTTTCCAGCTATGTCCAATCTGAGAGATGTAAAAAACAACCTATTATGCCACATTGGAGAGAAACATATCCATTTTTTTAAAGAAGTTTTTGTAAGTGAAGCCATTGTTAGAATGCAAGAAATCCATGTCTAAATTTATGATGTTACTTTGCAGTATGTCTCTGAAGAAATATTTAATCATTTAGCAAATGCTATAAACATTTGCTAAGCTGAACTGATTAAATAAGTGGAAGTTACCATTATGAATGCTGTACTTCATCAGAAGATTTTAATAATGCTTGAAAGATAACCCAAAGATAAGAAAACACCAGCGCTATCTGCTAGGTAGAAAATGGAAGTGTGGTTGGTAAAAGACCCAAGGTCTGTACTCCACTGTCGTGTTCACATGAGTCATTCTGAAGTATGTGACAGTGAGCACTATTCTGCTTCAGCGAGGGTTGCAGATTTGCACTGTTTATTAGGATTAATTCTGTACTTCAACTTTCAAAGGGAAATGTCACACTAATGCCAGCATTTATTGGTATCCAGCAAAATTTAGAGACAATGAGTCCTTGCTCTTTCAAAATCAAACACTCCATGAAGCAATTCTTTCCCCCGAGAAGGATTTGATCTCATTGTCGCATCTGGCACATGCAAAGCCACATCTAGCTGTTTTGGGTTTTTTCTTTGCTTCCAGGAGAAAAAAGCCCAAATGCAAAAAACCCAAACAAACAACATCTCCTCACAACCCCAGCTACAAAAAATACATTGTGCTGTAGCTGCCCCTCCCTTCCCAAGTTTCCCTGTTCTGTCCTTTGTTGTAGGAGATAATGCTTTCTGTTCATTGTGAATAATTATTAGATACTTATTTTGTACATTTTTTATAATTAACACCTATTTATTTGAAAATCTCTGCAATTTTAATGACATGTAAGTTTTTAATCTTTAACTTTGCAATTCAATTGTCAGTAAAAATTCCAAATCCAAACTGTATAATTTCATTGGGATGTATGTAGTACTAAATGAGCTAAGTTAATTTTCTAATTAGGAAACACAGTGAAAAGACACTGCTTTTCAGGTTTTTGAAGAAAATAGAATATATAGAGTGTAAGTTTTGTCACATACTTCAAATGCAGGATGACCCCCTACTGACATCAAGCGATGTTAAATGGGATGCACATGCATGCCTTTGACAGGTAGAAACTGTCATGGGAATGCTGGGTATTATATCTCTGGGAAATATTCTTTACTGACTTATTTTGGACTACATGCTCTCATATGATAATTTAGAAGTTAATTGCCTTTGACTTTCTCTGCAGGTACTAAAGAAGGCAAAGGAGTAACTTTCGTTAAGATGTGCTTCACTGAAAGCAGAGGGAACCAAGGGAGCCCAGCTTTCTTTTAACTAATGTGGCTGATACCTGACAGAGAGAAGATGTATAGTATGAATGATATGAGGTTCAATAAGGCAAAGTGCTTCACCCTGCACTTGGATCACAGCAACCCCATGCAGTGCTACAGCCTTGGGGCAGAGTGGCTGGGAAGCTGCCCAGTGGAAAATGACCTGGGGGTGCTGGTCAATAGCCAGCTGAACCACGAAACAGCAGTGTGTCCAGGTGGCCAAGAAGCCAATGGTGTCCTGGTCTTTATCAGAATTAGGGTGGGCAGCAGGACCAGGGAAGTGATCAGCTCCCTGCACTTGGCACTGGTGAGGCCACACCTCAAGTACTGTGTCCAGTTCTGGGCCCCTCACCATGAGAAAGACATTGAGGTGCTGAGAAGGGCCATGAAGTTGGTGAAGGGTCTAGAGAGTGAGTCGTATGAGGAGTGGTTGAGGGAGCTGGGATTGTTTAGCTTGGAGAAGAGAAGGCTCAGGGAAGAACTTACTGCTCTCTACAACTACCTGAAAGGAGGTTGTAGCTAGAGGGGTGTTGGCCTCTCCTCCGGGGGAACTAGTGACAGGACAAGAAGAAATGGCCTCAAGCTGTACCGTGGGAGTTTCAGGCTGGACATCAGAAAGAATTTCTTCACTGAAAGAGTGGTCAGGCATTGGAATGGACTGTCCAGGGAAGTCACCATCCCTGGTAGTGATGAAATGATAGGACATGGCACTTAGTGTTATGGCTTAGTTGACTTGGTGTTTTTTTTGTCAAAGGTTGGATTAAATGACCTTGGAGGTCTTTTCCAACCCTAATGATTCTATGATTCTATTTTATGATTCTGTGATTTAGGAGATGATAGTCCTCTCTTCCATAAGTAAGTACCTTTACTGGTCTTGTGCCTGAGATCCCGTTTGCTCTTTTCTGCCATGATAGGGTGACCCAGGGATTCTGAACACTCATGAATATCTTGACTCCACAACTGGTAGGAAGTAAAGCATGGATTTCCATTGTGTGTAAAACCGAATTCAACACACCACCATGAATGAGAGTTATGGAAAAGAATGTGTGAGATGATTTTGCACTGAAAGCTGAAATCAGGGTGGTGGTACAGTGCCAGCCAGGTGACAGTTTTCATGTGCTAGGAGTAGATTGGGTGTTAGTGGGTAGAGGAGCAGTTAGGAAAATGAGAGGTGAATCTACAGGTGTTATACATGTAGCAGCAGATTGGAGGAAGTAGTCTGTACATGTCAGTGCATATACATGGGTTGGCTTTTTTGTGGGTTAGTTTAAAAACCTGATATTTGTACTTATAAATTATAAATATATGTATCTACACATAATATATAGACATGTATCTATAAAGTGTGGAACCTACAAGGGTAAATATGATGGGTTAGCAGAAGGGTTTAGCATGTTAAGGATAACAGAAAATAACATGCAGTGAAAATATTAACACCAAAAATTTTAGGGGCACATTCAAAGGTACTAGCATTGTAGATAAATTGTGCATTGCTACAGAGTTCTGCTGGAACAACCGTGGGTTGCAGATGTAATTTTTTATGTCTGATATTGCTGTGGCAACAAGATGTCACCTGGAGTTCAAAAAAAGAAGCAGCAAATTATTGAAAATGAGGGTGAGATCAAGTGAGGAAAACACAGAAAAAGGAAGAGGCAGAGAATGAGGTGTTGAAAAAAGATGACAAGTGGGATACATAAGGAGAGAAAATGCAGGAAAAAGAGAACTGACTGGATAGGCGGTATTTGTTGTTCCTTTTCCCTGCTTACCATTTGAAACATTGCTCTTATTGTACTCTCCTCAAATACTTTGAGGCTTTTGTCCAACTAGGAGCTACGAGAAGGAGTAGGCAGACATCGTGAATATTTATTGACTTAACTGGAGCATAATATTTATAACAAGGCAAAAGTCTTTTAGCTACATGGCAAAGAAACAGGATTAAATAAAACCCCAAATCCTCTTTGGCTGCAATATCAATCCCAGATCAGTCTCAGAGAGCAAGAATTGCAAAATTATTAAAAATAATCTAAAATTAAAGACTAAAATAGCTAATATTGATGTCCTATTTAGGTACAGAAGCACTAATTGAATCAACTGAAAAAAAGCTTGCTTATGCAGCCAGTCCTTCAAAGAAGCGGCCAGGGGCAAAATAACTATTGAAAAATGCATGGAAGTGCTGAGAGAAAAGCCATTTCGAGGATGTGGGTTTTTCCCTCGCTGCTGCTCTCTGAGCTAGGAAACTTCCTCTTTATTAAAAAAATTCTTCATAGCACCTAGCTTCTGGAAGCCTGAAGAAGGGAGTTGCTTCTGAGAAAGAGGAGTAGGAGTCATCAATCAACAAATAAAAGAGAGAGATTCTTAGGAAAAAGTTTTATCTTCCTCCTTCTAGTGCTTATTCAGTGCTCATTGTGCAAGTGCATGGACACCTCTTCTGCCTCTGTGCAAGGGAAAGCACTGACAAGTCCCAAGTACAGCCCTGCTCTCCCATTTTTTCAGAGCTGTGCCCCACTTCATTCATGATTGGAAGTGTCTTATTTTTATCACTGTGCATATATTTTTATTTTTTTCTGAAAGGTACTACTAGTCCTCTCCATGACACCATCATTAGAAAAGTGGTCTAGAAGGTGCTGCGTTACTATCACTGAAATTAAGTGCTTCTGTGGATAACAGCCATGCAATTTATTAGCAGAGATTTCTCTTATGAATATCTCTGACATGCTGTGACTCAGTTTTGATGGAGTCCTTTAGAAGAGGAAGTTAATTAAGCTGAGAGGAAAAAGAAAGTTAGGAAGTAGTTATTCAATAGTGCAAGAGATCTCTGTGTGTATATTTAGCTACAAGGACAGAAAAAGAAAGGAAAAGTATTCTAATGATTTTTAAGCATTTTGGAACTTCATTGTTCTCTCATGGCTATGACAGAAAGACCTGTATCCTTTCTGCTGTGTGTATTGTACACACAGTTGTTAAACATGGATGTAGTTTCACAATTCACTGCCTTTAGGGGAAAAGTATTCTGCACCCCCAGCCATGCTCTTGGCAACCCATTATCCTGCATTTCTACACACCCCCATGTGCACAATGGCTTGTGAGGTCACCCTGACACAACCTGAAGGGGTCCAGGTTAAAAATAACTCTCCTAAAGGGTTATTTTCAGCAATCCGGTTCAATCCGTGCTCTTGCAAGCAGTTGTTGTGGCATAGCTGGAGAGGGGAAACTGCGGCGGAAGAGCAGGACCACGCAGCCGGAGGTGGGAAGGAGCAGCTGATGCCAGCCTCCTGTGGCCCAGGATGGACTCTGCTGCCATTAACACTTTTGGAGCTATGGGTTTGATCCTGTTCTTGCTGACAACAATAGGCATTAACCAGGGGCATGAAGGAGGTGGTCTTGTCATCTCAACTCACTAGAACTGCAGAGTTTGGTTGGTGTTGGATTTTTCTCTCTGAGAATCCTTTTCTATATTTCTCCTAGTTAATGGTTCTGCAACAGTCTCATATGAACATTCTTTTCCATGTATTGGATTGTTTGCGTCCATTGAATATTCACATGTAAAATTAGAACTCTGCAGTCAAAAATTAGCAACTGAGAATATTCTGCAATAAACCAATATTCTGCAATAAACAAAATTCGGTTCTGATTGGGGTGCATAACTGAAGAATATGTCTTTACAATTTAATAGAGGTTTTTGGATGCCTTCAGGATCTTTGAAATCTCAGCAGAGTGCATTTTCTATGGCAACATTTTTTTCCTGTTTCTGAATGATAAAATTTACTAGAAAAAATTATAAAATTATGGTTAAAATAGTTTTTAATTTACAATTTTTAACTTTTAAATTTTAAAAATAGAGCTTTTAGGCATATTCACTTAGTCACTTATTATATGAACTGAATCTTTTTTTAAAGTTTATTCCCTTGGACTGGGATCATATTTTAAATGTTGCTTAAGTGTCATGTGACAGTTTATTTTTATAATATTAAGTTTGGGAATATTTATGTATAGTCCACTTGGCTGGGAAGAGAAGGCTTGTGAAGGTGTGTAAGAACAGGAAACATGAATTCACCCAGTTTGAGTGGGCCCTTAGTAAGCAATGCCTTCCCTTCAACCTGACCAGCTGGGCAGACTTAGAAACCACTGCACAGATCAAAAGATTCAGGCCCAAAGAAAAAGAAGCAGAGGGAAATGCATCTCATTTCATTATGGGCAGTAAAAAAAAAAAGTGGTCTTTTAATTCTTGCTGCTCAGTTATTTAGAATGAAAATACTGTTTGTATTAATCTTGTTATAAATTAAAAACTGACCTAACTTCCAATTCTTCACAGTCTCATAGTCTTGTGGTTACAAGGTTTGGTTACAGTTTCTCTTCTGGACCTCAACTGTATTAATTCTCAAGCTTCAATTCAGAAAACTTTCCTGAATCATTTTTATATCACCAAATCCCTTCATCTACCCTCTGCCCTTTATCTGCTGTTGTGGAGGAGACTGGTTGTTCGTAGGGACATCCAGCCTTTGGATCCAAGGAGATGAAATTTCCTCCTGGTGGCTGCATCAGCTGTCTTGTCCATATTAACCTGTTTCACATTTTTTGCAGCCTCTTCTCCGTGGAGAGACAAATTCCCTTGTCTCCCCATGCTGGCTTCACGTTGATCGTGCCTGTTCTTTCAGACCTGTAACAGCTGTCTCCTCCTGACGATATGTATAGAGTAGTCAGAAACTGATCCTGGGGATTAAAAAACAGCAATCTTGTGTTTAATAGGTGGCAACCTACACAGGGATGAGTTTCCAACACTCTGACCACCTGTCACTCCCATCAAGTGCCATGGGAGTTAACAAACGTTACAGGATTTGGCCCAGGAATAGTAAGAATTTATAAAATGAGTTGTCAGATGTGAATTCCCCACGCACATGGTGACTAGTCTGTAAAGTTTGTTGTGTGCAGAAAAGTTGAGATGCTGCTAGAAAACTTGATTCTTATGGTACAAAACTCACTGGTTGTCAGTGTGGATATTAATTTCTACAGTGCTCCCATTGTATTTCAGCAATATTTAATGAGAAAATTAAAAATTAAAGCTATACTAAGAGCAAATTCAAACAAAAAACTGCTGATAAATTTTTAAAGTTGTAGTTGATGTGTTTTATTATACATACATATATCTTATTATATAATAATATATATATTATATGGAAAAATATTAACTGGCATTTCAGTAAAAATGGGGTTCATTTTAGTGTTTTGCCATTTCTGGTACTGGGATACATACAGCTTCAGATGTGGGAGAGCTGCTACTTGTCTTAGTGCAGATGTTATTTCATAGAGGGAGCTAAGGTATAGGAATTTACATTTGCATGGACTTTTAAGTATATATTAATAGAAGGATCATGTGTTTTTTTTAAGGGAGGATAATGAGCCAACAGTGGAAAGTTAAGTGTCTTACAAGTACTGCTGAAGCAAGAGATCTATCATGTTGCCATTTTAATGAGGACATTACAATGCCAGTAATCCCTGCAAAAATAATCTGCTGACAGACACTCTCAAAAATGAGTAGAAAGAAGCCAGTAATTAGTTATAAATGACTGCTGCTAAAAACACAGTTTTAACACTGATCTGTTCATCCAAAACAGCAGAAGATGCTAAGCTCATCTGAGATTGATTCTGATATTGAGAATTACTTGGAAGAAACATTGAATTTGGCTTTTAAAATTATGAAAAGAAAACTTCGCCAAAGGAATGCTAGCAATGTTGAGTTCTGAGATGATTTCCTGCAATGGTAGGAGATGATACTGAAAATAAGTTTCAAATATTTTGGCTTTTTTAATAACGAACTGCACTCCTGATTTCTGAGACCATCTCATTGGGAAGTGCTGCATTAATGTAGAGGTGATTGTGGAGTTTCTGTTCACATAAGGTAGACTGACTTTAATGCAGTTCAGTTATGGTCATCATCGTGAATAATTATACTCCAGATTTCAACATTACACTTCACCTTACGTTGCTAAAACCTGTGACCCATTGTCCTTAGTTGCATATGCCTCTCTTGCTCCAGCTTCCTGCCTGGAAAGAGATGACTAAGTGTAAAAATAGGTGACTATAAGTGTATGTAGATGCTTGCCATCCAAATCCAAACTGCACACTACATGCAAGCTGACTTGAAGGCTGAAGCAAGCCAGCTGGATCACTAAGCAGTGAAAATCTGAATGGGCAACGGGATAATAGGAACAGAATGGGTACAGTTCAAAGTCAAACTTCAGAGTGTACAACGTCCACAGAAACTATCTGAACAACTGTGTGAACATAGGTCATTAAAAATATGGATATAGTCTATATGCCTAGAAACCTAACTCAAACCTAACAGAGACTTCAAACTTAAGAGGAAAAGGTTTAATTTTCTCAGCTTACATGAAGATTTTCATACTTTGTTTTCAAAAGTAAAATCCAGTGACATTTCTCTTCTTAATCTTCATAAATAGAGACAGATTTATATGCAAATGCCCTCTTGTAACTAATCCTAGAGCCTTGTGTCTGCCAAACTGCCAGAATTTTGTCCAACAGCTACAAGCCTTGGCAGAAAAGACGTATGTACACACATACACACACACATAAACACACACATATAGGTTTTACAGAACACTTGGCCATCATGTTACTCTGTGGCCTGGAAAAAAGTGGTACTTGGAAGTTTATGAAATGTTGCTAAGAAACTCTTGATTTACAATGTAGATCTGTTCTACCACAGGAATTAGAAATCTTTCACAAGATTTTAGAGCATGGTAAGTCAACAGTTTATTTCACATGCGTTGGTGAGAGCTACAAAGGAAGAGATGAAAAAATTTTTTTGCAAGAATACTGACTAGTTTCTGTGGTTTTTGTGATCCTCAGGAGAAACTGATTTCTCAAAGGGCCGGTTGAGACTGAGGTCTGGACTGACAGCACGGATCCTCGTCAGCAGTATAGAAGCCTCTAGTCTCGTTGGCCTTGACCTCTTGCACAGTTTGCATCACTCCTCTCTGCTGAACCACACAGCGTGCTCTTGGGAGATTGAGGCTGTGTTACTGGCTTTGTTGGTTTTCAAAAAAAGTCAGCTAATCTCCCTGTGCATCAGTTTTCTCATATCTAGAATAGAGATAATAGGTCTCTCTTGGGTGAAGTCGCTGTGAGACAGCTGTACATGTCTCTGCTGTTATTATTTGTGAGTTTGGGACCAGCGTGACAGGAGTACTCAGAGAGACCTACAAACCAGGCAAAACCTCAAATCTTCGAACGTTCATTTATGCTCAGATAATAGACATTTTTTTCTGGTAGCTACTAAACCCCAGACATTAATCAATTTACTAGTCACTCCTTATGTAGCCTTCGTGCTACATTTAGATCATCTGATGAAAACACTATAGAAAAGTAAAATGTTAGTGTGACTGTAAGAATATAACATTATGAATAGGAGTACAGAAAACTTAGTTTCAGAATCCATTAGAAAATGGAAGTTCAGTAGTGTTTGAAATGGGATGGCATGCAGAACTACGACTCTTTGCTGCCTTTTGCTGTACTAGCAGAAGTGCTTCATACTTTGTGGAGGGGAAAATGGCTGCATTGGTACTGTAGAGGAGTTAATCTCTGCAGGTTTGATCTCTGATGTGTCCTGTCTGTGTCACAGGCAAATGGTGAGTGTGTGCACTATCCCATCACATGTTCTGTTTTCCTGCAGAAGGAATGAGAAGCGCATTAGCAGAGAGGAACGTAAAATCCTCCCTCATTGCTTCCTCTGGATAGTCAGTGAACCAGGACTGTAGAAATTCACTTGTCATAGTGCTGGGCTGTGCCCCCAAGAGAAGGACTACAAAGTACACTGTGGAGCACAACAGCCTTAGCTTGCAGATATAGCCAGCAAAGGTGTATCGTGGTGATGGCCTATCTCACCTCTTTGCTTCTATGAAAGTTGAATTTGTTTCCCCATTTTTCTTTCTTCATTTCAAGCACATCAATGTGCAGACATGGTAGCTGCTCCTTGCCCAGCAGCCCCAGGTCAGCAGGCTGCAGACCACTTATTTCAGGGCACACAGCTTGTATAGGCTGACATAAATGAAGCAATTTACTTCAGCTGAGGATCCCGTTTGTCTGCTAGTTTGTTCCATAACCCCTTCTGTAGTTTGGCTAATTAGTTCCTTTTTCTTTTCAGACAAGTGAAAATCTATAGGCTTAAACTAAAGCTTTGTGTCTCAAATACTTCTTTTTTTTTTTTTCAGACAAGTGAAAATCTATAGGCTTAAACTAAAGCTTTTTGTCTCAAAATCTTTTTTTTTTTTTTTTTTTTTTTTTCCCCCACTAAATCTCTGTTGAAACAATTGCTGTATCTAAGGACGTTCTGAAGATTTGGATATAAACACCCCACAGTAAGTTGATGTCTGTTTTACGTGTGTTATATCACATTGCACTACATCCGTTGACATTTAGTCATTCCAAATGCACTTTTTATGCAGACAGAAGGTGTAAAACATGTTGTCAAGTATGAGAACTTGTTGTATATTTTGTTGTATTTCAGTGAAACAGTATACCTAGAATAAATAAATGTGATACTTGGGATTTGGTTTTTTTCCCCTGTTGGGCCATGGAGTGAAAAGCTGTATTATTCCTTCATGCCATTTCTGTTTTAATTATGTAACATTCCTAGAGAAATTGGCAGCTAATTTTGGTAGAAATTGTAGGAAAAATACTTTTTTTCTTTTTTTCCAAATGGTGGTTTCGCAACATCCATAAGCTTGGGTAAAAAAAAAAAATATTACAACTTGGAAAACTGATATTCATGACTGTGACAGAACTGTTTATCTGAGTTTTCAGGTTCTCTGGTACTTAAAAATTTCCCTAACTAATCTGATTCCTTCAAAATGCTCCAGTCCACTGAAGCGAGAAATCGTATGCTCAGAAAAAATACATTTAGGTGTTTTAGAAAAAGGGATGAGAAGAAGCAACATGGCAGGAGGCAGGATAATAAGAAGGACTGGAAGAAGAGAGCAGTTGGAAAAATTATGAGATCAGAGCTTAGCACTGTTTGAATCATTTGTTTTGCTGGTTTCAGTTATCAAAATGCTAGTGTGGTTTTCTGGGAAATATTATCTTATATAAAGCTTTGTTTCTAGTGACAATTTAGTGTGTCAGCTAAGTAGTAGCTGGAATTATTGACTGTGGTCTTCTGTGTGACAAAAAAGTCTTAGGCTGTGATACCTGGGAAGACTGGAATAAATAACACTGTGGAGAAATGGGTGCTTGTAAATAAGGACAGGGTGTAACTTTTTTTTTTTTTTTTTGAGAAGCTGGTAAAGGATCCAAGAAACATTCTTGGGTTATTTGGAAGATTAAAGGATTAAAAGAATTTTATTAGAACTGTACTAGTTTGTAACATTTACTTAGTACATAATCTTCAACTACTTCTTAGTATACATTTTCCAGGCTGGTAAAGTAAATGAAGAATCTCACCAGCATATTTACAGGTGTGAGGGAAGTGCTAATGAAGAATAAGCATTAATAAGCATATTGGGGGCTTCTCTCTCAACCAGATGTACACTTAGGAAAGTAGTGAGCATTGATAAAGGAAACGTACTGTAAAGTAAAAGCATTTTCTGTGTGGCTTAGGCGTGCCATCATGAACAAGGAAAGATGACCAATGCAGGATATGTTTTCTGTGTGAGAACAGACTCTTCAGATCCTTGTAAAAGCCTTGCTATAAGCCCATAAACCCCACATTTCTCACTTCTCTGGGGATGATTGCTCCACCAACTGTAATGTACCTGTGGTGATATCCACCTGAATGAGCGCTCTGGTGGGAACTAGTCAGGTATTGGGAGAGCTGGAATATCAGAGTTTGCTTGGATGGATTGGAGATAAGGAGAACAGGGAGAGGAATGCAGGAATAAGTCTTCACTAAGCAGAAAAATGAGATCTGCATCATGTGGCAAATACATGATCCACCTGTAACAAATCAGCTTTACCTTGAACTACCAGCTGCTTTTCAACTTGTATCATCTTCAGCTTTTGTCACCAGATTTCATGCTGTCAGCCACAATGCTGTTGAGCCACACACTTCCAAAGAGCTTCCTATTTGAAAGTGCTTATATTGAAACATTACAAAGACCATATTTTAACAGGATTAATTTTTTGTGCAAGTCAATCAAAGGCATGTTTGTTTGATTTTTCATGAGATCAGTCTGGCATATACGATGACATTGTTAGTTAAATGTTACATTTTACTGCAATTACATCCTTCATCGAACTATTTAAATAACATATTTAATAGAGTTAATTGTTCTCTTTGAGTGAAAAAGATAAGAACATAGTATGAATCTAAGACTGGTGGGACTGAGGGAGAGGAAAAAATGAAAATTACAGTTTTCAGAGGGCTAAATCCAAGCCAAAGTCCTTTCAGATCTTTGGCTCTGAGAACTGTCTTCTGGAGAGGTCTCTAGAGTACTCTGTCACCAGATCTACTCTAGTTACTTTGGAGGTAGCCCTGAAGTCTGCTGTGTTTGGGTATGTACTCTGAAGAATGTGCCAGTTTCTGAGGTAAATGATTTGGATTAGGTTGTACCCTTCTCAGAAAGCCTTTCAGTGCTGATGGAAACTCTCGGCAGTGCACAAGCAGTCCCACAACTCCCTGTTTTAACAACAAAGCCTTGTTTAGCATTGGCTTTCCTGCCTCTTCTGTGCCCTGTGACCAAAGCAGTGAGGCATAAGGGATTTAGCCTCAGAGTATACCAGGCTCTCCTTTGCATTTGCTGCATCCTGCAGTTGTTGCAGCTGGTTAATATGGTGTGAATGACATGGGAACATCCCACATAGCTGTTGACACCCTATAGAGAAAAAGATCCTATAGAGCAATGTGATGGATGGCCCGAAGTGCAGGATCATTAGTCTCCCCTTAACCCTAGACACTGAAGGCCTGCATAAATCAGCTCAGGTCTGGCTTTTTTTCCAGAAAACTTGATTTACAGGGTCTAAGTCCTGGTTGCCACCTCGTATCTGTCAGCTGTAGAAGAGGGAGACTAGAGAATCAATGTAGAATGTGGCTAAGGGTAAATCCTTTGTAGTGCCTTGAAGAGCACAAGTTCGATTGTTTTGGTGTTAAATCAGACAGAAAAAAAAGCTGCAAACAAACTAGAGGAAAAAGGACAGCACTTTGTAGGGTGTGTTGAAGAATATCAGCAATAGGGTTTATCTGGAAAGAGAAACAGTGTGGAAACATTAGATTTTCCTGTGTACTTACATACATACATATATATATATATATACACTCCCAATACAACCCTCTGACAACACTGGAAGTGTTGCCATGTAAATCCTGTTTTCTTCTCATATCTTCCCCAGTATGTTTATCAGCCTCATAACTAGCCCATGAAAGAAATTTAGGATTGAAGAAAATAAATTTGTGTAAATAAAATTATTTTTTTCATATTCTGCCTTTAATATCTCTCATAATAGCAAGTAGCTTCACTGACTGTGGCTACAGTATTCAGTGTGTTATTAAAAATGTACTGTCATTGCAATGCTCACTAAGCTTTAATAGAAAACAGAGCATTTTAGGATGTGGATAACTCTAAATTCATGAGAAGCCAGAAAAAAATTGGACATTTAAAGCCCATCATGTTTCAGGAAAAATGTAAATAGTTCTCTATTCTTATTTCACTGAACTGTTTATTTATCTGATATTTGTCTCATTTCTCAGTGACTGATTTTTTTCAAATTACATTCATTCAAGATTATTATTGTTAAATTACTAAGAAACTTGATCCTATTCAAGCAAGTTGTGAAGAATACTTCTCACCTGAGAGTCTCAATAATAACTCATCCACCAGCAAGTTCTGAGCAAAATTCCTTCGTTTACTGTGATAAATATCTACTCACTATTTTCAGATGAAATTTAGGAGTGCTATCTGGTTTGCCCAACATCTAGTAACAAGGTTTTGTTCCCCAGACTTAGTCCTTTAACGACTTTTGCTTTATTTTAAGCATGAGTTAAGTTTAACACCTCTTTGTCAGGTGTTGGGAGAGGATCTTTCTGGTTGCCCATTAATGAAACAATTAAATTTGCTCCTTATTGCCCAGATATTTTATTCTCGATATGAATTTCTTCTCAGATTTGTTCTGCCCACTGAATTTTACCTCTCCTTTTTTGTCACCTCTGAGTTATTTTTTTCTCTACTTTGGGCTTAATCTTTCTTGCCACAAGGATAGGCCTCTGGAAGAGGAAGCAGTCAATTTCCTCACCTGAAATTTGAGGTCCTTTCTTTTCTCCCCTTTTCCCAGCCTGAATTTCCTGCAAAATCAAGCTCTTGGCTAATGAGCAGGAGAGAATACCTGATTCTTGAAATATTTCTACTTCCTTACCTGTTAGGAAATTAATTTTCTCTCTCCTGTGGTTTGGGGTAGTAGGTAGGTATGAAAAATTTCTGTGGAAAGTGTTTTATGCTTATAAATAAATTTGCTTTTGTTTTTCGTCCACATTCACTTTTTCTTCACATTTCACTTTTCAGGGACTGACCTTAGTTCCATGTTTAAAAATGGCTTTTCACTTTTCATATTCACTGACCTCACCATGACCAAAATAATTAATCCTACATTTGGATTTGTATCGGTACATCTGTAATCTTTCACTGAGGTTCCATTTATTTGATTTGATTTGATTTCATTTCATTTTATGAAGATTGAGACAAACTAGAAAAGTCATTGGGGAAATTTTACTACTTCAGAAAATAAGATTAACTCACTGCTTGAACACTTTCTGAACTGTTTGGCTCATTGTACTCCAAAATAGCTTGATATAGGACTTCCAGATGAGTACATTGGCCTAATCTGTTAGCTTTGGCAACTATTGGTAGTGTTGAGTAGACTGTCTTTTCACTGATAATGATTAAGCAGTTGTGACTAAAATTACTTCGTTGCTATAACAGTTTCCACATATGTAAAAGGCTCTGAAAGGCTCATAAAGAAAGCCCCGGGTAGTACTAATCTGACACACAGTTTTGTGTCACTATTTAGAAATTCTAGAAATTCTGTAGAAATGTCAAATAGTTTTATTCCCATGTGTTATTTTTAATTATTAGCTTTCAGTCTAGACTGCGAACCTTTTATCTTCTGATTTAGAATTTGTGAATATTACCCTTACTTTAAATTAAGGGCAGGATTCTCAAGGGTCAGCAAGAAACGGTATGGGTGGTGTCTGTAATTTCTTCATTATTGATGGAAATAATTAAACTGACCATCAAAGCGTTTAATAGGTGAAGCAATTAATGCACTTCTGTAGTTTCTGGCTGACTAAATGACTGAACTTAGTGGCTTTCCTATATGTCAGCTTGCTGCAGTGCATGCATGGTGCTTGCCAAAGAGGCTGCTGGAAGTGGAATTTCCTCAGGAGCATGGTCACCACAGAGGCATTTGCAGCTGGACAATGTCCCATTTATGCCAGGACTACTTCACCCCTCAGACAGGAACTATAGAAAACTGTCTTTCTCCTGTGACTTTCATTGTGGTTGTAACTTGTGGGATTTTAAATAGATTTAGCTCAGCTCATTTTCCTGATAGAAATGTTTGGACTTTTTACAAGAAACATGATGCATTCAAAAGCTCCTGGCATTAACTCAGGACTTCAGATAAACTGAGTACCTTCAAAGGTAACTCTACAGCTTCTGGATAGTTGTCTTTTCATAAGGGCACTCCTTGAACGTGACACAGTTTTGTGAGTTCAATCTCTGAATGACAGCTCTTTTCCAAGTGTTTGCTGTGGACAGAAATAGTAGGTCAACAATAAATTTTTTTTTCATAAACACATATCTGCATTTTAAATTATATGTATTTTAATATTTTACTGCTGCTGGTGCTGGAGAGAGATTTGAAGTTATGCTGATTTCGTCCTGTAAAAGCATTGATGGTGGAGCAGCACTAAGACAAGGTTTTTTGGGCAAGGGTTTTTCAGGCAGTGATGGGCAAGAACAGCTCTGGAAATAGTTCAGTCATACTTATGT
The DNA here is from genome assembly GCA_013399855.1 of Oxyruncus cristatus. Taxonomy (NCBI): domain Eukaryota; kingdom Metazoa; phylum Chordata; class Aves; order Passeriformes; family Cotingidae; genus Oxyruncus; species Oxyruncus cristatus. The sequence continues at coordinate 305,655 of VXAY01001093.1, forward strand.
GAAAGTTACCAGTCAAGCACAGAGGTTTGGCAGCCATACACTTATGGTGGGCTCTGAGGAGCAAAAGAAAGTGCTTTGCCACCCACAAATCTGCATAAGCTGTGGGTATGACTTGGACACTGACTGCCGACAGCCTGAGCACTGTGGAGGTACCTGCAGAAGGGCCCTGTGGCACCCTCGGGCCTTTTGTCATATAGGAAGAACTAATGAGATTGGGGAAACTCTTGACTTAATTGGTACTTAAACATCAGTTCATTTATTCAAATTTCTAGAAGTGTAAGTTCATACTGAGCAACTTTGCTGAATTTTTTCATTATGAATAGTGCCATTGCTTCAGCGAAGGCCTGTTTCAATATGAGAGCTGTTTAAGGTCAAATGTGGTTTATAGCATCATTATTCGCTTCATGTGCTCGTTCTTTGGGAAGTGCATTCAGATACCTGATTGCTGAAAAAATATTTTTGCAAAGCAAAAGCTCTTTGTCTACGTGCTAGAAATATTAGTTTTGAATTCAAGTGAAATACATTATTTTACTAAGGCTGTAGAACGATGTATGAAAAACAGATAAGATTAGTACTTTTTGTGCACTTTGATTTAATAAAGCCCATTTTCCTTTTGGAGGTACCTTTCTTGGCCTCCCACTGTTATTCCTCTAACAAAAGTCTTAAGCTACATAGCTTACCAGCTTAAGTACACTTTAAAAAATGGTAATTTAAAATCCCTGTATAGCCAAAATAGCTCTGTTCCGGAACGACTCACAGCATGGTCTTTAAAACAGAACACCCAGCTACTAAACTGTTCTGTGTCACCTCAAAACATCTGCTGGAAAACAAGGCTATAATAGATACATTGTTCTCAGACGCTTTTTTCTTTTTTTTGTTAGGTCCTGTTAAGTAGCCAGTATTTCATTTCAGTAGAATAGGGCCCTTTTCTCTTGCAGTAGGAAAAACTTTCCTCCTACAAGGATAATTCTGTATGTGTGCGTGCCTGTACTTTCTTTTACATCTTTTCTTTTAGAGACTCCAGTTAAGAGCTATTCTAACTCAAATGGTGGCTGTTTTACCCCTCTCAGCTCTTTCTTTCCTACTGGGCACATGGGTCCATACTTCTTTCCCATTCCTTCAGTTGTACCACGGCTCTTGCCCCACTGTCTACAAAAGGACAGTGTTCACACAGGTGGCTGTACCATCTCAGCCTCTTCGTACCATCATGCTATGCATTTTTCCTGCAAACACAACCTCTTCAGTGGTCCACGGAGCGACACCACCATCCTGCAGAGGAGATCAATTGGGTATTTACACTATGGCATTGGCTTCCATCCACAATTTGCCTTCCCTCTCTCATTAAAAGTAGCGTGTGAAACGAGATGAAGTATGCCAATTCTACAAGGAATATTTGTAGCTGCTTTTAGGTCTACAGGTCTAGAAATTTAGAAGATAAAACCAGAAACTAAAGTTAGCCTTGAGATTCAGAGCGCTTGTAACCCGAGAGGACCCTTTGGAGGTAGTTTGCCGAGAAGGAATCTCCTGAGGCCTTCCTTTTTATTCATCCTTTGATCAAGAGTGTTTGCCTCTGAAATGGCAAAGTTTAAAGACTATCTACAAAAGCGTCTGCTTATGAGCCAGCCCCTGAGAAATGACTGTATCTGTAGGCAAACTGGAAATAACATTTCCGCTGCCAGATGAACTTTCAGACAGTTACATTTTGATCACACTGGGGAAAGGAAAAAGGAACACTGAGTTATGAAAAACACTTTTATTAAAATAATAATAAAAAAATCTATTTCAAGTTAATTGCATTCCATTTTAAGTATGGCTCATAATACACACCTACCAGTCAGGTTTAAGTAAATAGCAAGCAAAATAACTTGATGTAATTTGAATAGTACTAATTTTATTTTAATTCACATAATCATAACTCTTTTCCCACTTCAAAACAACTGACTATTGACTTCTTAAATTTAGACGTGGATCTTTCAAACATGTAATGCAATAAAAGCATAAGGAAGAAAACACATTCATCTAATTGTAACTCTGATATGGAAAATGTTAAGATTCCTAAAACCATGTTTTGTATTTAATTGTGAAATCTGTGTGTGGAAATATATATTGCAGGTCTGTCACAGTAGTACATAAAGTACTGATGTTTCTTATGAGTTTTGATGAACAAAAGAACACACAAAACGGTGTAAGATACTGCAGGTAGATATTCCTTCACAAATAGGTATTTGTTGGAGTACCAGTCTCTCCAAGACTTGCGACCCTGACTGTGTGCATTGCAAGGCAGTCCACTGGGTAAAACAGATGTTTTCTTATGCTTCCTTTCAAAACAGCTGTAGAGGTATTTGGAGCAAAACTTTATAGCCAGCTTTTGTCTGATATGTGGGCCTGGCTAAGATATTCCTTTCCAATCTAGGCTTTCCAATACAACAACAGCATCAGCCTAATGTTTTTAATCTTTTTTTGTATACTCACAAGGTTTTATACAGTGGAACTGTAGCTGTGGCACCAAACAACGTGCAAGATCTCAGAGGGACCTGTAGAGGCACCTTGAACTGCATTTTCTTTTTAATTATAGCTTTAGTTGACAAGAAATCTGCATATACTCTATGTATAGGTGGCATTCATCTTTTCCTTATATTCGATACTGTGCCTAAATATGTGAATTTATTCACTAGTTCCTTGGTAGCTGATTCTAGTGAAGAATGCCAGTGTGTACCACTCATCCATGGCTTAGCAGGGTGTCACTTCTGGATTCTGCAGTCTCGCTCCTGGTTCTATTTGGTGATGGGTGTTACCAACCATACGTGGTCACTTGAGTTTCATGGGTTAGTGCTCTGTTCTTCTGGCCATCCTCCTGTGGAGGAGAGAGAAGGGAGAGAGATGGTCCCTATCCTTGGACAAGCCCCTGGGACGGAGCCCACTTTTATTGCTGGGTCCCCTACTCATGACCACTGTGGGAAGAGCATGGGAGCCTGTGTAGTGTCTGTAGGTTTGCTGACTGATAGCATTACTTCTCTCCTTGACTTTCATTTTGGGGAAGAATCTCCCTCTTGGATTTGTGCTGGAGTCTTTTATGATCCCTCCCACTCCACGCACTGCTGCCCGAGTGATCTCTACACCTTGATGCCTTGGGAAGGGCCCTGTTCTTCCTTTTCCTAAGACAGGCTGAAACCCCTTCAGTTACCAATCCTCATCACACTGAACAAAGTGCATTTAATATTTGACTCTTCCAGAGCTTTCTGTAAACCAAGCAAGTTGGTTCCAAGCCCTGCCAGATGCATGAACCTTTCCTCACACTTTTGTCATCCCAATCCTTCTGATCTGGGTCTTCTGCCGGCAGAAGGAAGGTGGCTCATCTGGATGTGCCTCCTAGAGTCCCTCCTGGCCCCCCTTGACTCCAGCCGACTTCTCTCCCCAGGCAGCTGAGCTGTCTGTGCTGTCTGGCTTGGCCACAGCACCACAGTTCCCAACACAGCTTCTGGGGCCTTGGCTGTGCAGGAGTCTGAGCAGCCATGGAGCCCATGTCACACGTGCTCTGGGTGTCATAGGCTGCGATCCCAGCCATGCTGTGCCAGGGCTTCCAGCTCAGGCAGCTGTGAGGTTGCAGATGCAGCCAGTGCAGTTCTCCAGTGAGCAAGGGAAATGAAGATGGTAAGCAAGTGGCATCTGCAAATTGCAATCAGTCCTGCCAGCCCTCTCCAGTTTTATATCAACTGTGAGGAGAGGGGAAAAAACCCAAAATCATAAACAGTAAACCTGTTTGAGAATTTGAACTTGGACAGAGTGGCTGCTTACTTACAAACTTCTTCAGAATGCAGCTGCAGAAGTGGAAATCTTCTTACATCTAGGAGCACAAGGCATGATCAGAAAAATTGGAATTTTGTGCAGAGGGGTAAATATTGGGGAACTGGTAAAAACTCTTGAACAAATGGAATCCCTTTAATAATTTTAAGTAAAAGGAAGGAGGAGACTAGAGTAAAATTACCTTTCAGTGAACACCCTTTGAGGTCACCTTTCTATTGTCATTGTGGAAAAAATAAATACATGTGTATGAACAGCACCAAAATGTGACATAGTAACTAAATGATAGAGACATCTGTCCTTAATTTCTTACTGGGAAAATTTTGAAAGAATGCAATCCAGCTATCATCCTTTCTGTATCTAAGCCAGAATTGCATTTATTTTCTTAGTACTGTTTTCGTTCCCGAAATGAGTGTTTATTAGAAATAGGTAACAGAAAGCAAGGTTATCTTGTGCCAAAGGATTCTTCTAAATGTGATGTTTTTTTGGTTCAGGAACTTTAGCTGCACAAATATTTCTGTGGGTTTGGGAAGGGAACTAGCTGTTTCCTCTGAGGTATCAATACGCACATTTTGGGACTAAATCCTTGTCTCTACTGGGATACTGGATCCTGGCTGGGATACAGGTGAGCTTGGCACTTGAAGCCCAGATCCTGACCAGACTGCACATAGGGAGGCCAGGCGAGGAGAATAGCAGAACAAATTACTCATGACACCTAAATGAGGAAAAAGAATTTGGAAAACATCACGGATTTGCTGTTCATGATTTGACTGCCACAATTATAAAACATCAGTTTTCATCAGATTTTCACTGTTTGACTAAACTGGATCCTATCCTAAAGTATAGGGACTGTGCTTTTGATCACTGATATTGCAGTGGATTGAGAGGGAGAGATAAGAAAAAGACAGAACATGAATTCTACCTAATAAATGACAGATATTATCATTAAAAAAACTAATTAAAATTAATTAAAGATTAAGGGTGACCTCTTTTAGGTTCACCTATTTTCATGTTGGGCCCTGAGCCTGCACAAATTCAACTTTTCCAGTGAGGAGTGAATGTGGCACCCACTCTCCTCCCTGAGAGTCCTGCGCTGGCAACACGACTGCTGTTCCTTGTCCTGTGCAAGGAGGAGAAATGTAGTCTCCAGAAACATCAGAAAGGTGATGTGGACAGTGAAGACTTTCCCATGAACAGTGAACAATTTCCCAGTAAGAGTTTCAGCACAGTCCTGCAGCATAATGTGAGAGTCTACAAAGCATGTTTGTCTTCTTTGACACTTACTCCTAGGGATTTCTGGTTGTTTATTTTTTTCCTCCCTCTTCTCCTTCAAACTATCACCTATCTCTCATGTGATAAAGGTGACTTCCAGCCTGATGGAGACATAAAACCCACACATGGCAGATTTATATAGTTACCTTCCCTGTGGAGTAGTGTTTACTTTCACATTGTTTGTTCATGGTTTGACTGCCACGATTATAAAATGACATCAGTTTTCATTAGGTTTTCACTGACTGTTTGACTAAGCTGGATCCTATCCTAAAGTATAGTGACTGTGCTTTTGAACATTGATATTGCAATGGATTGAGAGGGAGAGATAAGGAAAAGACAGAACATGAATTCTACCTAATAAATGACAGATATTATCATTAAAAAAACTAATTAAAATTAATTAAAGATTAAGGGTGACCTCTTTTAGGTTCACCTGTTTTCATGTTGGGCCCTGAGCCCGCACAAATTCAACTTTTCCAGTGAGGAGTGAGTGTGGCACCCACTCTCCTCCCTGAGAGTCCTGCACTGGAAACAACACATAAGCACAGAAGGCAGATTTATATAGTTACCTGCTCTATGGAATAGTGTTTATCTTCACATTGTTTGCTTTCAAAGAGCATGGTTACAGTGAGGGAAGGCTGGCTAGCCAAAGCTTTTTTCACTGCAAAGAAAACAGTATCTTCAGTACTGCAGCTGGACAGACCATGACATTTAGGAGTAGGTATCTTTCCCTGTAAGTTACCAATTCAAACTATCTGAATGAAACCCATGGCTGATAGTTATCTATGGGAAATGGACTGATGTTCCAGTTCAAGGGTGAATTCACATCCCAGCTGGAGCTTAGTAGTTTAGTTGAGAGCAAACCCAGGAAAATGGCATACAGAAACACAAATAGAAAGAGAGGGTTTATTTCAGTGCTAGCAAAACTGGCAATATAATTAGTTTTGCTATTACACAAGCTCTACATGAAAAAATTGTGTGGTTGCCTGTGAAACATTTTGTGTCATAATCCATCATCCTTGGCTGATATCTCTCCCTCATACAGTTTTGTGACCCGACCTGATAGTCTTTGTTAGGGACACATAACAGAGAACACCGCTGCTTAAAAGAATGAACAAATCAAGTAGGAAGACACTGATCATATGGGGTTTATATATGGAAGAAAATGTTGCCCTTACTCAATCTATTTCATATAATATATATTCGTGGTCTAGAAAAAGTGTACAAACTTAGTTATTTGCACTTGAAACACAAAAACTGTGTTGATTTATGGTTTAAAAAGTCTTTTGAGAGGCATGTATCAGATAAACGTAATAAACATTTCAGAACAGAGCTCCCAATGCCATTTGGGAACTTATACAAGGTGTTGCAATTATTTTCCTAGTTTAGAGATGCAGTAAGAACCCAGAAAGCTTTGCCATTGTAGCTGAATGTACAAATGGTCCTAGTTCATTTCAGGAAGTAAATTTAACAGCTCAATTAAGTCTAACACAAAAAAAATTATTGAGCTGACCTGTGTTATTTTAGTTTCCAAAATGAAGTAGGAATAATCCTATTTGTTAAAACTGTATAGTCAGTATGATTTCAAAATCTCTGAATGTCTGTATGTAGCGAGAAGATATTAAAAATTCATTTGGATGAGGGAGATAATGGCTGGGGAATGGTTTTAGCTATAGGAAACACTATGGAGAACTGTATTCATATCAGGTTATGGATATAGGAATGTGGAAGGTTGTACATATATCTATGGAGAACTGTATTCATATGCCATTATGATTAAAACCAAAACAAAACCTCCAAGCAAATACAGAAAGAAATCACACCAAGTGTTGTTAAGGGAAGCTACACACCTCCCTGGGACTTAATTTTTATCCAGATTAATTTTCACCCATTTATTTTCATGATACATGCATAATACAAGAAAGAATTCAGAGCAGTAAATGATAGTCACATTGCATGTCCATGCTGAGGTGCTAAAAAGCAATTTTCTGTAAAACCATTATGCATATGATCTACCTATCTTACATTGCCAGAAATAGGAATGCACACACATGGGACAGGGAGACTGAAGTAGGACTTGGTACTGATAGTTCTGAGACTATTAGTGTCTGCATGTGTCTGCTTTCACAGGATAAAGATCACTCCTCCATTATCAATTCAAGAAAGTCAACCTACACAATCATGAGAAAGAGTTGGAATAAGTTAATATAACCTTTTAAAAATGTAAAATCTAGTCCTGCTTGGTTTATAGAAGGGGACAGACAGTGGCAGATAAAGAGAAAGCTACAAACTTTATAATTACAATTTAAAATTCCTGTAGCAATTTAACTACCCAAGGGTTTATAATTGTAGAAAAAATATATGATGCATTGCTAGATTAAATATTCAGACTTTGTATGCCATTAAAGGAGGGCATGTGTGTTGCAGTGATATGTGACCACATTAAGAAGCAGAATATATCTGAATGTTGAAAACAACTGACATTGTTGCACAGAATAGGGTTACTAAACCACTTCCAAATAAAACAGAAGTGGGTTAAATCATCTACTGATTCACAGCAAGAAAATTATTAACATCTCTGATCTCTGAAGTTACACAGAAATCATCAACACTGTGGCTAACTTTTTTGTACCACCAGAACACTGGCCAGGCTTAACTTTCTCTGATCCAGAGCCATCTGTCAGCAATGAGTCACAACAAACGAACCATCCAAACAAAAAGAGCAAGTGGTCTCTCCACTGTCAGTAAACAAGGGACAGGAGGTAGTTCCAGCCCAGCATCTTTTATTTCAGATCTGAAGAACATAGTTGTGATAGTTTTGAAGTAAATTCCTACGTACCTATTTATAAACCCTTAACATCTTAAACCTCTTAGGATTGCTCCAGCCAAAACATTGGCAATTCCATTTTGGAGTGTATCATTTAAGCAAAAAGAGAAGTGCTGCACTTTCTTCAATCTCGTCCTGGAGCTCTGTATGCACAGCAGTGTTGGCTCTCTAACTGTGACTGACAGCAGCGTTCCTATTCTCTACAGAATTGATGTGTTTTGGGAAAAAGCTGCTACTTTACATTCCATTCAGACTGATGTAAACACCATCAATGTTAGCAAAATTTACTTCTAACATAAGAAAGATTTCTATCTGATTTCTATCAGAGAGCATTATATGAGTAAGGGCATTTAAACCAAGTAAGGGTATTTAAACCAGATGGTGGTCTCCAGAGGCTTCTTGAACTCATTCTGATTGTTTCATTTTTTTGTTACTTTTTCTTTTTAGAAGTGTCTAATTCTGAAAAACAGAGGCACTAAATTCATCACTAAATCAAAAAATATACATCTAAATATTCTAAAACCTTCAAATTAAAGCAAGAAAGCAAGTGAAGGGTTATAATTTCAAAATGAGAATTAATTCATAAGTACATGCAACGATTTGTAAGATTTTCCTATACTTCCTGAAAGACAGATGTGCCAGTTTTCTACAGCTGGAGACCAGCCTTCTAATTTTCTTCCTGAGAACAGGTTTAGCACTTGACACTCGGCCTCGTGCTGTTTTTACTTACCTACATGGGAAGGTAGATGGATCTGCTGTGCCAGAAGCTGGCACTGGCGCTGGCCCTCTCAGAGGCTTATTAACAGAGAAGGAGTTAGAAAAGTTCCAAACCTCCCCGTCCTCTATGCAGCCGCCCAAAATATTTATTAGTAACATGAATGCTGCTGCTATTATTTTACTTAAAAGACCCACTGAGCCACGTATAACCTCTCCTTTAAGCACAGGCCATTGAGGATATGAAGTGATTGGCTATAAATTGAACAAACTTACCAAAGAAACAGCTTCATTTTAACATTGTTTGCCTCTGGATTAACCATAGAGACTTCTTGTACAACCTTCCACGTTCCTATATCCACGAGAGGTACTTGGGGAAAAAGGGCCACGTAACAAACACCAGCACACCATAACTCAACCTGTCAGCAGGGAAGGAGCATGATGTAGATACACCCCTATAGAGAGAGAGCTGTAAAGCCTTACCTTATTGGTAACAAAGAGCTTTAGCACTATTACTACAACAAACACAGAAAACTAGTTTAGAGAGGAAGGAGAAGAAGAATGTTTGAAGTACAAAAATTGTATTTATTAATTTTTTCTTTAAAAACCCAAACCCCAAATTGACCAGTGCAGACTTGAAGCTAGGCAAAAATGAAACGTTTCTCCAGAGGCAGTGTAAAGACTGAAAATTGACATTTTTGAATGCAGCCACCAAGGTAATTTCTGGTAAGCTGCGATTTAGGAGTGCTCCTGGTTTAAGTGAGCGGTGCCACGATCTGGACAAAAAGAAATTGGCAGGTTTTTGGTAAGACAGTTATCAGCTGCAAGGTTAAAACTCTGCATAGGAAGCACACTTGAGAAGGGATTATTTCAAGAGCCTGGAATGAAATCCCACAGGAAGCAATAAACACCTTAAATGTAATTTTCTTTTCCACACTTTGACCTTGTTTTTACTAACAAATATAGTATACACATAGGGAATTAAAAGAACAAACTGCATTTGACAGTGAGTCCTAGCTTATTGAAGTCTGGGAGAGTGCTAACATGCAACAACTACAATAAACACCATAATAGATATATTTATTGACTTGGCAAAGTTAGAAATTTATAGTAGTAGCATGGAGTAGCTTACAATGCTCTGCTGAGATAATTAAATAACATTATTACTTTTTGATAACATGGTCCAAATTATGCATATTTTTCTTGCGATACTTTTAAGGAACAGATCAACTGCATTTCTTGTATAAATGTTATGAAAAACAACCTAGCTGGGGAAAAAGGTATCGTGTTTAGTGCGAAATCAACATTCAACATTGAAAAATGGTGCAAAAAAAAAAAAAGCTGAAAAATTTACAGTAAGCCAGTAATTCTTACGATTTCACAGTTTGTTAACAAACTCACAAGAAGTGTTTTCTTTTTTCTTTCTGTGTGTCTTAAGCCTCATTTTGAAGGCATATTATTACTTCACCTGTAGCAGTGCTGTTTCCAGAGAGGCTATTTCTAGAGGCAGAGACTTACAACTATAAAAAAAAATTTGTTACCTTCTCTCAATTCCTCTATGCACTCTCCAGAGCTACCATTATTGGCAAAACGTAATTATATAATGAGATTCTTTGAACTACTAAACTGCCCCTGCCTAATGGAATTGTTAAAAACCCTATTTTAAATATGTGCTTATAAAACAGTTAAGAGCTATTTTGTGAGTATCATTCAGGTTCTTCCCAAACACAACAGTCAAAGCAGTTACAATAAAAAGTGCAGAAAAAATTAAAGATTTAAGTTCTACAGTTTGAAACTGTGACTGTGTAGACAAGCAATTTTCTCTTAAGAGAAAACCTAAATTACTGCACCAGAAACTTGTATTGAAGGTATCTTCAAGTACATCAACCACCAAGCAAAGACTGCACAAATCTAAGTATAATGACTTTGGTTAAAATAAAAGGGTAAGAACTAGAAGAAGCAGTTCTCTAGCACTAAGGTTGTTTGCCTGTGGCCCTAAAAGGTAGTACTGTCCTTTTCAATTTTGTTAAATAAAGATATTCTGGCTTTCAAGAAGAACATCTCTTTGAAGGACAGACTTGACCTTTTCTTGAAACTATTGCCCCATTTACTCTATCAGAAACTTATACATAAGAACTTGAAAATGCCGTGCTTTTCAGCCATCTCTGTCATATACCATAGCTAATATTGCATTTAAAATTTAGTAATGTAAAAGTGACCCCCACCAAAAATATAGCAGGTTTTAAGGTTTATTTCTGAAATGTTCATATACACTGTATTAATTACACATTTTTTTAAAAGTTATCATATTAGTGAATAGGGTTTAAGTTTTAATATAATGACAAAATTAAAGATATGAAGATATCTGAATGTGGTCACAATTCTGTTGTCAAATTGCCATCCAGGTGTTTCAGTCTTATTTCTGGCCAAGCTGGGACAGCTAAATATGAAGAGACAGAAAAACATTAGGTTGGTAATCTTATTCTTTCAGTCAAACTAATATCCAGTTCATACAGTAATTATTTCTGTCCTGTAAGCTTCGTTTGTCTCTGACAACCAAAAGTATGCTGTTAATAGAATATTTAATGCATACCCTCAAAGGAGAGGATCTGAGCTTCCAATCTTCAGATTTGAATAAATCTCAGAGGTAAAGGTACAGTGTACGCAGTCAAGACAACAAAAATATTAATTAAGCTGAATGAGGAGTTAAAAGCTGGTAAGTACCATTTGTCTCCTTCAAGTGCAACAAAAATTAATTTACTTCTTTAAAATGTAGTTTTGAATAACAACTTATTCTCATCTTAGAAGGACATAAAACCATAGGTGGTGACAGCTACTGAATGGCTGCTAGTTGCTGACTACCATGAATAATTTTTATTTTGTATTTATAATGGCATGAGGCATAGAGAAGTAATGGTGATGATGATGTTTAAAAACACTAAAATACAGATTTTAGTATAGGTATGGACAACAAGCTTACACTAGGCCAGCATTCATATACATACACACACATATTTATAAACAAGGACAAAGGTTTAAAGATCTTCTAACTGTTGCAAGAATAGCCTGGAAAGACATGTTATTTCTGAATAGATCAAGAACTAACTCAATTTTTTTCACTAGGATTTATAAAATGGCAATTATGAACTTGTTCACCTGCATTACCTGTGAACTCACATTCACAATACAGCCTTCAAAAGCTAATTAAAAATAATGGGTTCAAACCCTCACTTCCAGCAAACAAAAATAGTTAACAAGAACATGTATTAATCCTTCACAAATTAGTTTGGTTTTTTTTGTAAAAATCCATGGAGAGATGTAGAGTTACATAAGTCAATACACAGTTAAAGAAGGAATAAATATTACAGAGGTTATCAAAGTTATCTACCTGTTTTATAAATTGTGTAGCATTAAAAAGTTCACTGCAGCCATACAGGACATGTTTGCCTTGTTTACCCTAAAAAAGAAAAAGCCATAAGAAATAAAGTGTTTAACAGAGAGCAGAAGTGGCTTTAACTAATTATATACTAAACCCAGTAAAATCTCGATGATGTTGAAGTCTTACACTTCTGGCTGGAAAAAGAACAGTTGCTCCACTGCAGGAAAAAAACTTGTAAATAAACTGAAGTGCAAAATAACGGACCAGAGGCAGAAAGTGGAAAAACGGGACATCTTACAGATTTAAACTCAATAGAATACAAAGCTCACTGATGTATCTATGAATGGCTTAGGGAAGCTAACAACCTTACTTGAGCAAAGCCTTACTCCCTAAAATAACTGGGCGATTCGCTAATAATGGTGCCAACATATTTACTGCTTCTTTTGGGTTAAAGCCTGAAAACTTCAACCTGTAATTTATTCCATATGATCATGATATTAAAAACAGCACTTTTTTTTTTTTAGAGGGATTCTGAAACAAAAGCTTTTGTTGATTTCACTCAGATGCACAATAAGCTTAGTTTGCAGTTTAACAGCATTCACTTGATACAGTAAGGCTACCAAAGTGCTATGTTAGTGCTATGTTTCAGGCCATTCTTTCAAATCTTGGTATCTGTGTTCTAAACCAGTATTTTTGACAGATTCCCCTTTCCTTACTGTGATTGAGTAGCATTTGCTTCTGCCTCGTACTAAAATTTTAAACTATATATATAACTGTGAAATGAGACTGTTGCCTTTCAGGCAGCTCTAAGAAACACGAATGTACACTTCCAGTATGTCACAGATGTTCCTCCAAAAGTGTAATTTTAAACATGTGTATGTAATTCATGTTCATTTCTTAGTTTATTCAAACAAAGAGCTATATCTGCAAAAAGGACTGGAGCCAAGTTGAAACTGCTTAATATCTAAAAAAACCCCAAACCTCAGTACTCTTCAAAGTCCAGTATTTCTTAATGACTGAAAAACTATGATTGATTTAAATTTCTTGTGATTGGAACAGATTAGCAAGTTGTACTTTTCCAACCATCTACAAAGGGAAATTAAAGGATATGCTACATTCTTTCATACAAAACAGTATGCTAGCCTCCTCTTGGAGGCTCCCTATGGATTGCAATTCTGGTGACATGGTTTCAGCATATTGAACTGATCTTGGCCAATATATTTATTTTAAGGCACAATCTGCCTTAATGACATAATAAATATTTGCTTTTTGATGTTGTGAGATAGCCCATTCTAGCACTGAACTGCAAATAATTGGATTTGAGTGTTCCTCTTAATTCTTCTACAAAAAACCCCTCAGAATGTCAAAGCTGAATGAACATTGCTTCCTGTTTTAGAAAGTCTTAAAATATTTTCTCTGTGCTTTCAGATGCAAACTGGCAAAACAGATAGTGCTTAGAAAAATAAAGCAGTGAATAAAATCTCTGTGGTATCTGCTTGCAAGAACATGTTGATTTTTCTCAAGCAAGAGCTGTTGATTTTTCTCTTTTTTTTTATTCTGGAGGAAGACTGACTGAATCTGAGAATACTGAATAAGCTACATACATCTGTTGAAACTACAGATGGTGGAAGTGTACCATATGGAAAATCAAATTTTATTGAATAAGCCTGTAAAAGTCACCTGGGAGAGGAACACAAGTCTCCAGGTGGTGGGAGGTAGAATTAAGGTTCTCATTAACGTTGTCTTCTGAAGAGCAAATGGCTAAGTGGAATAAAGGTGAAGGAGTCTTCCCCTTGGGAGGTCATCTCCACTGCTCGCGCACAGCGTCTGACTGGGGAAGCGTACAGCACCCTTCAGCTGTGACAACTGCTCACAGGTTCCAGGAGAACAAAACGTATGTTCAACTTCTGACTCTCCATAAGATCTAACATTACCATTCATGTAGTTTTCAGTTCCTTCTGTACTCTCCCTCTGTTTATCAAATGACCTCCTGTTTGCCCTCTTATTTCTCAGAAACTTCAGCTTCCTGTCACTTCGTATGAAGTGCCGAGTGCTTAACCTGTCATCTTACAAATGCCCTGTATATAAATGTACACAGCAAACCTCAGTTCTGTCAGCGTGCTGCTATAATCAGAGAAGTGTATGAGCCTCTAGGGAATTCACAGATTTTTTTAGAAGGAACAAATACACATGTTGCTGGGCATCTTTTGAATTGGTATGGTACCTGAAGTGGCTTTGGGTAAACCAAGGAACAAACTAAATGTTTGACAATGCACTGCTACAGGTAGATGCCTCACTGAATTAGTTATCAAGGATGGTGGTAAGTGCTAAGCAGAATCTAAATGACTTCTTTAATTTACATTCCTCTTCTATCCTTTCCCCTATTCAGACTGTCTTTGTTCCAAAATGGCTGCCTGTTAGAGGGGAAAACTCAGCACACATGTTCTGACTTTTATTTCTTCATGGTTTACCTGGACATAAAGCCCTCATGTGCTTGTTTTTTGGCAGAAGTGTTTTTCAGTGACTAATGCTCCATATTTATTCTTTTGTGTGAAAAGCCTCAATCCAGTCTACCACAAGACAGGACAACTGTACCATGAATAAGGTTAGGATTGGGAAGAGAGAATGGTATTATGCTGCTCTTAAATAATTTTTTACCTTCTTCAAAATTTTACTAAGATTCCTTTTGTACTTTTTTTATTCCTGCAAAGTGCTGGAATACCATCCCTGCCTCCCCAGGAACTGTAATGATTTAGTAACTTTACTCCATCCACTGATTTTGTGTTCTGCTAGACTGGCCATCTGCAACCATAGAAAATAGATGTGTTACATAGTTGGTTACGTATTTTCTTCTTTGTGCATATGTTTTCTTTGTGCATATCTTATGATTGCTACACGGAATTACATGATGCAGTGTAACAAGAATGAGCTTCCAGTAACTCAGTAGTGAAAACTTCTAAATGTGGGTAAGTAATAAACACTTAGATATTGATACCAATCTGATATTTGCTTTGACAGATAGCATAGTATTTGCACTATGTTGGCTTTTGAAACCCTTTACACTCAAGTAACATTGTCATAAAATAAGATACTGTTATCTATTTGCAGGTTGTATTTTGAACTGACTCCACATTCCTAAGCTGCATACAAAAAAGCACTGTGGTATCTCTTTTGCAATATTTATGGAAACTAAAGAATTCTGAGCAGTTCCTTACTTTCAAGGTTATGATACACTACAGATGCTTTATTTAAGAACAGCAAATGAAAACCAGTAACAGGACTCTAAAACAGTATGAACAGCCAAACTGACAAGATTTGATGTATTGGTACAGAAGACAAGTTAATTCACTTAGCTACATTTGCTATAGTTTTCAACCATGCTGGTGTGTATGAAGACAAGAAAAAGAAGAATGCTCAATTCCAAAGTGCAACATGAGCAAAATAGCAGAAACAGGTCTTTCTTGGTCTCAATTAGTAACCATACTTTCTACTGATTTCTTACATACTTTTTTCCCACACTCCGTATAGAATGTTAAGGCTAATTTCATAGGTGTGATCTTCCAAATGCTAAGTATTACAGAAAACCTGCTATGACTGGTTTCTATCAGTAAGTTACACACTACAACCAAAGAAGTACTCATACCTTTATGTAGTCAATAAGATTTTGATATTCAATGTAGTTGCCTCCTCCAACTATAAACACTATGGCCTGAAAGGCAAAATAGACATTATCAGAGTATGCACTGAAATTCTCATTATTTCAGTAGTAAAATACCAAAAAATTAAATCCAAAACAGATATAATCACAATCTTCTATTAAGAAGTACCTGATACATACATGGTTCAACACATTTTTTTGTTGCTTTCCCTCCCCACTTACTACTGGTAATAATCTATAATATTACAGGTAAAGGCCATCAGTATTTTCTGGGCTATGCTTAAAAGAGAACAATTAATGACTAGGAAAAGGAGACTTAATAGTTGTATTATTGTTATTATTACTGACATTTTTGCTATGACCATCTGTTAGCCATATATATGATACTCCATGGTATTTCTTTTGTTCTGGAGGATAATTAGAACATTTCAGGAGAAATCTGAGACATTTGTATGTCTTTGCCAAGGCAAAGATTTTGCTTATGAAACTTGGTAGTAAGATCAGGTAAGTAAGACTTCTACTATTTGCAAATATTTACGTTGAAAAATACTGAAAGTTACAGGCATTTGTATGGAATGACAAGTTTAATTATTTTACTTCTTTAATTGCAGAGACTGTTTAAAATAGTCATGTACATCAGTGGTCAACACTGCCGTTTAAGGCTGGATAGAGGATTAAATCTAGAGAGCATTCTCAAAATTTGGTATAAAAATGGGGTTTTACATTGCTCAGTACCCGATTAGGATATTAGTAAGTCCTTGTATTACCTTCAGAAGAATTTGCTAGATTTTTTTTTTTCTCCAGTATTAGTTCACGCTTACACAGTTCTTTGAAGATGAAAAGCCTTCTTCAGAATAACAGCTAATTATAATTAATACTAGATATAATTAGTTTTAAGTGCTTTTTTGCAAACAAGACCTCTCATTTTCTTAATCAAAATCAAAAATGACTGGTACTTCAGGATTTATTTATTTTTAACACATGTACATTGAAAAATAATTCCTATGTGACTTACCTCCTGGAATGGATTTTTATTTCTTGGAACTGAACTATAAAAAAACCACACAAAAACATACAGCTCAAATTTTATTAGACGTGAATATAAATATGCAAAATAAGTAATGTACAGATCATATTTATGAAATACTATATAATATTAGACAAAAGTACAAAATAGAACAATAATTGCCTTTGTGCATTCATCCTCCAAGTATTTTACTTAAATTGTTATAGAAAATCGTTCATTCTACAGGACTGAATACATGAATAAATAGGAGTTTTACTTCGTATTTTTTAAGGTTGGTGTTTGAATCAAAAGCTTTATGACAACAACCCTTCCAGAGTTTGAAAGCTCTAACTATAGTGCTGTTACCTAGGAGCAAATACTATGAGTAAAAAATGTCATCAGTATTAGCACAGTTCATGGCACTTAGAAATCCTGCCTACCGGAATCTTAACCAGGTAAGCCAGTCAGTTTGCAGTGGCTGCATATAGCTGCAAAATCTCAAAACTACTATAGGCAGGATGTATGTAGGATTAAAATTATTCAGGGAGGAAAAGGTAAGTTACAGTTTGGGTGGTACAGACTCTTCCTCTCCATTTGAATTCACAGGCAGGTAGCTCGGACAGGGGGAGAAACCTTGCACACCTTCAGGAGGAAGGGGAAAGCGAAGAAAAGGCTATGAAGGGTCAGTCTGCCCTCCTGCCCTTTGCTCACACACTACCACTACCTTCCTACCTGCAGCCCCAGGTAGTCAAATACATCTTATGTTCTAACACAGATTAAAAGCATTACATTTTCCCCTTCAACTTACTCTTTCCCTTATTCCAAGAAGTTTTCTCTGAGTGACCAACAAAAACTGACTCAACACAGATTCCAGTGTACCAGAAAAACAGGTTTTAAAAGGGAATGGCTATGTCTAATATGTTGCTTTGTCTGTCATGAATACTTGAGACTCCCCATAGGTAGAAGTGTTACCCCAATTCTGTCTTTTGAATATGATACAGCCAATCCACATACATTTTGTGTCATCCTTTCAGAGGACAAGGCCTGTTTATATTTGACATGGGCTTTACACACAGGATATAATGATACTCTTTGACTAAGACTGAATTACAGTAATGCAGTTCTACTCCATTTAAAACACAATAGATAGCAATACTAATATTTTTTAAAATAGGACTAGATTAGAAAATAAAATTCTTCACTTTTTAGTATTGTTCCATTAATTATACTATTTGGTATCACTATTTTGAACAAGTAATATTTTGTCAAGCCAGCTGACCTATGATTTTTATCATCTACATAAATATTTGAAGGGAGAATTAGACAAACCCCTATATGGCTTTTTTTAAGAGTTTTGCTGTCATGCTCAAATATGATTTACAGAATATAACTTAAGTTTATGTACAAAACCCAAAAACCCCACAAACCAGAAATTAGAAGCTTTTCCCTGTGATGACTATTACTGCTACACAGAATGGCATGTTTATGAACTGCTGTAAATGTTTATTTCTACATTGTTTGAAGCAACATAAGAACTATCAGGAGTGGGTAAAAAAGCATATTTACATGAGAAAAACTCTTTGGCTTTAGTGAAACAAATCTTTGCACTTTTGCACAAAATCCACCAGAAATGCTACAAGAGCGTTAAAAACAATGGAAGTTAAAATTAAAACAAAATAATAGCAATTTTCTTCTCTGATGCTTTAAAAATCTGCTCATCTTTGAAATTATATAATCTGCAATACTTTTCAATAAAACTTATCTTAAAATTATCTGAAATTTATTTCTTATTACTTTCCATGTTTCAAGAACAGGTGAGACAGATTTTTTATTTAAGTAACTAAAACCAAGTCTAGACGTACTTTCTCCACATTTGCCCTGTAATAAACTCCTGCAATTAAATTAGCTGATGATTATTTTCTCACAGGTTTGATGAAAATTATTTTTAGAAGGTATATTAAAATCAAGTATCTTCTCTGTTTCTAGGATGTTAGATTAGGTGTGACTATCAGCCAGTTATTGGTCAAAGATAAAGATATTGGTCAAAGCAAAAGATAAAAATTTATAAACTTTTAGTGTAATTCCTCTTCCTCTCTTTTACTGGTAAAATAACCTACATCCAATCTCCCTTCATATGCACACAAACACAAAATGTGCACCTATCTACAAAAAAGCAAATGCAGTCAACTTTTAGTGTGGTTTTTTTTTTCAAACAGTGGAAAACCACAAAGTTTCAGAGAAACCAAGCAGTACAACTATGAAGAACTCTAACATTTATTATTGCTGAACACTAGTACAAATTCCCATGACTGAACTGATGTACATGTTAGCAGCATGTTCAGTCACTGGAACAGATTTTTTTTTTTGCAATGTGACAAGATCTATCTGGTTGATCCAAGTTCCCATTGTGAATTCCTTCAACACCAACTGTCTTGACTTAGAAGCAATGACTAAAATTAATTACTTGTAGTCAGCAAGTAAAATAAAACCAGATTTCTTAAGTTAGCCTTTTCACAGGGTACAAGGAAAGAAGCAAACTCATAGTAAACTCACCTGTCACTGCCTCGTAGCATCTTGGGGTCAAAATACCGGTAGTCATCTGTCTCCTATTAAAAAGTATGTTTTTATCTCAAAAGATTGGCATTTTGGCTTGTATCTATTATGTTAAACATAGTTCAAATCAACATAATTTCCCATCACATAATTCAAAATTAATTGTGGTGTCCACTAATATTTATGAAGTTTGGATGTAACTGAACCAGTACAGAATAAACAGCAGTGAGAAGCTGTAAGGGTATTATTAAGCTTTTTATTTCTGGTTCATCTAAAATTGACTATCACACACTTTCCAACAAATACACTGGTTGCATAATAAATCCCAACAGAAAGGCAGTATGCAGAAAGAAAAATTACGGTGTTACCAGCTTTAGAGGAACACCACACAGTTAGTTATAAATGCTAAAATTTTCCAGCTTACAGAGATCTGCTATTGTTTTAACATTATAAAACACTTCTGTGGCAATGAATGCTAAATACAAGACAGATCAAAATTTGCTACTGTTATGTAACTTATCCTTCTCATTTCATGATTTATGACTACTATTAAACCAAAATTAAGCTGTTGAAGAAGAAATGAGTTCCACAAGCATTTGAAAAGTCTGACTGTCTAAATCATACAAAAAAATTTTTTTCTTCACACAAAACACTGAGGCACTTCCAGTATTTTTATTGGCAACAAGCAGGACTTTTGCCAATTATAATGGATGAAAAACAAAACTTCTTAGTAACTCCTTTTGACAACTACTTGGCTTTCTGCTTTTTCTATACTACATTTTCATCCAGGTACTCTCTGGATAAACTGTATGCAGAAGTACAGTTGAGTTCAACTAGTTGCATACATGCAAAGACCTCTATTTTGATGATTCTGTACTACAGAAATAATACTTTTTGAGTAGCAGACAGATTATCTGGGGAATATATTAGAGCTCACAAAGCATAACTACCTCTAACTAAAAAATATTTAATATACTTGTGGTTACACACACAGAAAATAAATCTATATTAAGAACTTTCATGTAGTTACATAAAATAACTCTCTTATCCTGAAGTTTGGCTTAAAAAAAAAAATTAATTTAGATCTAATTTCCCAATGAACTTCTGTAAAATGCTTTTATATGCTCCACTGGGAATTTCAACTACATTTGTAGTCTGCCATCATTCATGGTTTTGGCAGCTTTGTACATAAAGGTGATACAGTGACTTTGAAGTAATGAGAGATCTGGGAATGGACAGCGATTGATAGACTAAAAGTGAGAGGTATTTGAGAAACATCTACCTGGGATAAAGAACTGCACTTTCTCTGCTAGTTATAGTGAATTACAGATTAATGCCAGAACTAAAAATATGAGTTATTACACATATTACAAACATTTACTCCTGAATGTATTACTCCTGTGTTTTTTCACTGTGGGCTTGTACAAGCAGACACATGAAAAGTGTTTAAGAAATCTAAATGTTGTAAGTTAATTTTTTTTGTTGTTGTTTAAATACACCATTCCTGCTGAAATCAGTTCTGAGGGTACAGGGAAAAGAAACTCTACTCGATTTTATTTGCTTTAAGAAACAGCTAGCCTGCCAATAAAAACAACTGTATAGCTGTTTCCTTACACACAACTGAATTTGTGACTTCCCGAAACAATTCAAGAAGAAAATGCACACTTTTGAGAATATAAACTTAATTTTCACGATTTCAAATTAAAATGGAAAAAATCCCATGGAAATGTCATTAACTTTCAGTATGTATTTGTTTTTCTGCAGAATCTAAGATGACTAATCTGGATTAAGGAAACCCTCTATTTTTAGAATTTTTCTTTGTAATGCATGAAAGGTAATGCTACATCCTAAATCTGAAACATACCATATACACTGAAAGGGATGGTATTAACCAAAATACAGTTTCATTATTATATATCACAAATAAGATCTATCTACCTCTTAAGTCAATACAAATGTACATACTGTATTCACAGAAGCTAAATCCCTTTGTAAAGCTTTACTTATCAAAGATTGTCCTAACTCAATAATCAAACCATTTTGTAGAAGATACTTGAAAGAACCTCCATAATTCTATAGTAAATGAGGGTCATTTTCATACCTATGGGTTAAAATTTGTGTATACTTGATAACAAGATTTTTTTCTTTTTATTTTAGGAAGATATAAGGTTTTAATCAATCTATTTAGGGACACCAAAACAAAGCAAGTATGTTAGTAGATTTATGAACAGAACATTACTTTGTGAAAACAGTCTTAAAAGCAATTCCTTAAAAACCTGGTTTGACCAAGAAATATTATTACTTTAAAACCCCCAAGTAACAGATTACTTTAAGGTCATCAAGGAATGCTTCTGAATAAGTATTTCAAGAAAAAATGTAACTATAGTAAATCTAGACAAATTAAAAAAATTACAAGATGGTATTGTTGCCCATAAGAACTGTTCTAGCTGTTCCTGCTTCTGAAAAACTTGGAAAGCACAGGTATAGACTTATGTGTCCTTGCTGGTAAGCTTGTTCTTGTGAGACAAAAGAAACAGCAGGGACAAGTAACACACAAAGCGATTTACAAACAACCTTACAGACTTTTGCATAGAGTATCATTCTAAATAGGTTTAAGATTTCAACTGACAATAATATTTGTGAATGTGGTACAAGTTGTACATTTTATATATTTATTGTTGCAGTTCATATCTAGAAATTAAATTATTTATGTTCATTGTAATAATTGTTTGACTTCTCAATAATCTGCTCTAATCTGGCATTACACCTTTTATTCATACACTGATCACTGTGGTTAATAAGATTTAATGAAATATAATGGAGATTTCTGTGTTGTAAAAATATTAAATCATGAGGGGTTTTTTGCCCCTCCCTTTGTATTTTGCCTGCAGTGCAATAGTTTTCTATTCTGGGGAATAGAAAAGGACTCCAAACATCAGAAGATCAACACAGAAGAAGGCACAATGGTGTATATCTATGCATTGACCTTTTCCAGATACAATTTCACTTCTGTTGATGGTACAGCAAATCTAAATATATTCCACAATGACTCTCTGGCTTGTTTCTGTTAGCTGAAATTTACTGCAAAACTTGCTCTCAATTTTCCTGCAGGTTAGGAGAATCATTCTTTAGGGCCTGCCTGTTCTTCTATGACTTGAAAAGTGTTTCAGGCCATGAATATCAGTCTCTGACGTGCCAGTGGAACATGAAGCTGCTGACTGACAAACTGGCTCAATGGCTGCTTTTTTAAGTCAGAAGATCAATATTTTTTCCAAATTACCGAAGTGGTGCTGGCTGTTTTCTACTAACTAAAATGTGGCATTATCAAGTCAAAACCACCCCCCTCATATGACTTGTAAATTTTTCCAAATCAACTCCTAAACTTGTAGCCTAAGGAAGCTAGTGTTTATTTTGATAAAAAATGTTTTGTTTTTCACCTGCTTCTAAGTTATCTGTAGTTTTAATTTCAGCTTTCTGTGGTAAGTGTTCTGGGTGACATCTACTGGTTGACTAGCTAAAATTAGCCCTGTACATGTTTTCCAAGTCTTGCAAATAGGAACAACAATCCACTAACACTGAAAATAGTGTCAATTCCTTTGTTTGTTAAGAGAAAGCAAATTATCAGCCAAGAATCATGACACATAACATCAATAAAATACAGTTTAAGAAAATAAAGGATTACTTGCATGTTGATAATTTTCATATTTTACCTTTATTTTTCTCCCTTTACATGTAGTTAATACCCAAAGGTGAAAGTGGACTAATGATGTTTTAAATCTACTAACAAGTGTGAGATATTATAATTATACAATTATAATACATATATAACACAAATATAGAATATATAAATATGTCTGACGCTGATGTCATTAAGAGGAAGATTGATATGATGTGGGAAACATATTAAAGCTTTCTAAATTACTTTTAACAGGTGATTTTTTCAGGACAAGTATGTGAACAGGTTGGTCATATATAAGAGTTCTGCAGGAACTAAATGCATGGCAAGAAAAATGACTGCATTGGTTATATACTAGGCATAAACAGACATGGCTATTTTTAGTTGTAAATTCTAGCAAATGCCTTGATTATCTAGCTAATGTAAGCATTTCATAAGTTTGTAACATATAAATTTCAAATAGTCTGAGCAAATTTTCACAGAAACAAGCCAAAAAGAGGACTTTTCCAACAACTACCTCTGCTTGCAAACAGAATGACTGGAGCAGTAATGTTTTCCTCTACATAGCAGGATTTAAAGATGTGGGAAATGAAATTTTATCTAATATGCCTCTCTGTAACTACTTTACTTACGAAATTGTGCTCTTTTAAAAAAAAATCACCTTGATGCAAAGAAAACTTCAACCCACGGCTTAATGCAGAAATTCAGAAGCTCAGTACAGCAGCAGAGTAACAGAAGCTCAGACTAGGAAAAACCTCAAAAATACTAGTTCCAGTGAGACACAATAAATAGTCACTGTGTAGAAACTATTTTAATAAAAAAAGTCTTAGTAAATAGTTATGAAAATGGTTCTATTCTTGAAACACAGCATGATTGGATTTAACTGCATTATCATGAAAAAAATTAGCCCCAGCATATTATGTATCACAGCCTCAAGATTTTGTTTGTTCCACCTCTGTCCGTGTGAACGCAGTTGTACTCACAGGGTTTGACTTCATCTCCATAAGATTGTCCAAAATGCGTGTGACTGGCAGATTCTGTAAAACATAATGTGAAGTTAATGGAATGCTGAAATGCTTACTAAGAACTATTTGCAGGCACACTATTATTTATGGAAGAGTTTCAGAGCATTTGAAATACTAATTTAAACATTTTTCCTCTTATATTTTGTAAAGGTTAAGCATATTTATCATCACCTAAATTACCTTTCTGTACAGAAAATGCAAACATCTGAGGTGCATCTAGCCAGGGGATGAAAATAAAGTGCAAAGTGTATGAAGATGGGAACAGAACTGTATTTAGGTATAAGCAACATAAATCACACATGAATTCTTACTAAGAAAATTCTTTGCAGTTAAGGAAAGAATTTTAAAGCTGGAGATGATAATTAAGGGTGTGATTCTAAGCAAGAGCTAATGTCAAAGAAACGGGTAAAAAAAGCAACCCTGGCAACAAATGTTTGGATGAACTGCAAAGGAATAAACTGAGGTGAGATTCAAGATTACTGTTCCGTATTTAAGATGGGAACTTTTAGCTTGGACAAAAGATCTGAAGTATTAAACAGGCAAACTACTTCAGTTATAATACACAGAGGGTGAGTTTACATAGCAACAGAATTGGAAATGTCTTGTTGACAGAATATATCAAGAGGACATTCCAAAGGACAATCTACACATTACCCTGAAAAATGCTTAGTAAAAAACCAATGTAAATCCCCAAATGACTGAAGGAGAAATGAAGTTAACTTTCATAGAAATACCACAGACTTACATTAGGCTTAAAAACACAAAAAGAACAGCATTTTGTTTGGCTACATTAAAATACCTGGAGAAGGAATTAAAAGCTAGAAAAGGCATATCCTAAAAACACTGGCAAATTGACTTCTTGCTCACTCAGAACGCAAAACAACGCAAGCCATTTTGTCAAGAATAATACAAACTCTTTAAAGCCATACATTTAAAGAAGTGACAAAATGTTAAATAAAAGAAGAACAGGAAGTCTCCTTTGGAATATAATTATCTTCTATTATTACAAGTAACAGTTTGTCTGAAGAGTTCTCTATAAAATATAACTTACAAGCAAGCTGCATATTTAAAAGTTTCTTCAACCATGTTTTGTGGTATACTACTGATTTGCAACTTATCTAGTCACAGTTAAACTCCTGCAGAATTAACTTCATTGAATAACCTACAAAAGCAAGATCCCATTTTTACGAGATAGCTGATACCTTTCATGCATAACTTCTGTGTTTAACAGGGTGAATAAACAAACAATGGCAGTGATAAGATTATGTAAGTCAAAAAGATAAACAGTTTTCATTTTATTTACTTCTGATATGCTGTATTTCTAAACTAAATTTTGATTTGTCAACTTAAAATTTGATGATCTTTTTCTTAGAAATCTTGATGTCAAAATATTACAGAATCAAGACTATAAACTGTAAATATTGATTTATTGGCATCTGATGAAAGTACATATTGGAGGAAATAATGTGTCCTCTACAGGGAAGGAAGACACATTCTGAGAACCACAATTCAAAATTACAGCTGCAAGTTATACAACCAGTTTCTTTATTATTGTTGTTGCTGTTGTTAGTTTTCTTCTGGGGGGTGTACATTGAAATTAGCATGCAAGTAATGCTCAGAAATATTTTATAAAGCTAAGTGAGTATTTGAAGGTGGCCATGTCATTATAAACACACGTTGATTTTTATGCACATTACACGATTATGGTTGCTGTACATTAATTATGTGAGAAAACTAGAAAGGCTTGAACTGTAACTGAATGGAGAATTAACACTTTTCAGCCTTTCAATCACTCTGGAATAGACTGACTTAATATATAGGGTTCTAAGTGAAAACACAGATTTTTTGTTTATGAAGGTCTAGTCTATTTTGAGTACTCTGCAGCTGCTTTTTTTATAATGCTGAAATCAGTCTTAATTGCACATACTGGAATCTAATTCCTTACAAAGAGGTATTCAAAGAAAATAAGTAACATTATTTGTTACTTATCTAAAAACAGGAAGTTACAAAGTGATAGATCTATCCATCAGCAGAGATTTATGTTTACTTTTTTACTGTACAATGGATTTTATTAATATGATAGAGGTACTGAAATTTGTTTTCCCAAGTATTCACAATACTCATGTAACAGGCTTTATTTTTTTTTAAACTCACTTGTTGTTTCAGTACCAAATTCTTCACTCCTTCCATTACGAACTGTGATCCTGTATTCATAACACGTGAAAACAGACTGAAAAATACCAAAATAAAGGTGATGTCTAAGACCTTTTTAAAATTTTCTTAAACTTTATACTAAAATCCAATTTCTATTAATATTGATGGGACTTAAGTACCACGTAATTCAGTTTTTCATAAAATATATTCTTCATAGCACACGGCAAGCAAGTGTATGGGAATACACCTATAATCAGGCAGTTATATCCTTGCCTATCAATAGAAGTCTTGAGCTCTTGTCTTTAACCCACTGAACAATTTATTTTACAACTTCAGCAAGCATTTGAGTGTTCCTTTCAGGTGGGTGTCCTAATCACACTTAACAGAGTCTTAATCAGAGTTAACAGAGATGCTGATCACCTCCAACAATTTTTCCAAGTGAAACAGCACTATTCTCTCTAACCATACTGCGCCACAGATTCCATATGACAGTGACAGTGTGTTCCTGAATGTAAAGTTGGTATGAGGATTCAAATCCTCTCATGCACGGAAAGACCCACGTCCTATACCCTGTGTGGGATATATGTACCCTTAGCACAAATAACAACCTTTCAGACAGACCCCTGTCCATGATATTTTAATGAAAGAGCGATGTGTTCTTGCATCCCTGACAGTCCAAGACCAAGAGAGAACTGACTTTGAATATACGGGGCTGTTCTTATCTTCTGCCATTGACTATGTAAGGGTTAAAATGATGGCTGTCACAGATCCAGTTCCTGGTGCTGAATTCTACTCCTGTAAGAGTGAATTTAATGTGTAAGTGAAGATAGCACAATATTAAGATACTTTGTGGATTCAGTCACAGATCCTTCTACTTTCCTCTGTGTGTTTCCTATGCACTGTTAAGGGGAGATGAGTGCTTGTAATTGTCTGGAACTTAAAACTTTTACAAATAGGGAAATACTTTGTTCTGAGCCGTGTATAGTACTAATCACACTTTCAGTACTACTAAAATAACCTAAAAGAACTCAAAGGCTTAGAGAAGATTAATCAAAAGCATACCCCAATGGTTTAGGCGTTGTGTTTCCATAGCTGGTTGGAGCTGAAGCCATCTTAGTGAAAGCCCTGTGAAAGCAGCGATAGAAATCAAATATTTATCTCATGGCACACAGGGCTATAGAATGTTCCCCTCTAGTCATCTGAAAATGAAAAAGCTTCTGCATCTCAAACTCTTTCGGGAAGTAACTGTTTATTATATGCATCCCTCTTGTCTAAAAATACAATAGGAATTAGATTTGATACTTAAAAGACAAACACTTTATTTTGCTATCATGTGATACTAGAACAACTGATAGGCAGCATCATCATCCGTTGGTATGAAAAAAAAACTTTTTGAGTCTAAATTAGCATGACTTTTCATTAAATTCAGTAAATTGTTTCTGTCCTGGATTATTAAGGGCGCTACTAGGTGACATTGTTCAGTAGTGTTCTGGCCTTACTGGAGTTGAGTTTAAAAATAAGATTTGCCTGTATTACCATAACAGTAAAAAATTATACCAGAATGAATGTTTAAGGACTATTTATGATGTATGAGAAGTAACACAATTCTTGAATATAATGCTGTGTTCTGTAAAATGACCCAGTTAGTCTCATACAGGAGAAAAAAGAAAATACTTACTTCCATTGTTTTATGTAGCTCAAAGGAGCGAGATTACAACCTGCATCCATCAATGCTTTTTTATACTGCTCCAAATCATTCTGCAATTAGGAAGTGGAGAATTACATGAGGTTGAAGCCACTCTTATATCCATATCTAAATATTAAGCAAGCAGTGCAAAGCTGTAGCATTAACCAAAGTTAAAAACTAAAAATCTTAATTCTATTTCATATCAAGTATGAAAATATAACTTAAAATAAAATTTGCCAAGAGCAGCTCTCATTAAACTTGACAGTATTTGTGGAATTAAATCCTGTGCACTTTCGGATATGGGAACAGTCTTTTACAACAGCATTTTTTAAAAAAACCTGACAGAATATTGGTTTCTGTAGAATGTCATAATGGCAGGTAATAAACAAAGAGGAGTTAATATACATTTATAAGAACACTTTCTATGTGCCTAACCAAACACTTTTTCCATCACATAATATTTCTACAGTGCAAGAAGATTTTTCCTTGAAATTAATAATCCTAAGTTCAAAAGAAATATTAATAAATTGTTTCCTGAATTATTCAGATATTGGCACAAGATGTATTTCTCTTTTATTCATCTGCTAGTCAACTGACACAATTATTCTTTAATAGACAAAGATAGAGTGAAAAGAGTCATATTCCTTTATCTACTTCTATGGAGCAGTGGAGCGGAATAATGGACAGCATGCTAAGATGAGTCTTGCAGTAACTGATCTAAATATTTCAGAAAAATATTCCTTCTTACTAGCCATTCATATCCTTTGAAATGGTGGCTAAAACTTTGTGAGCAGATTTCCTTGTAACACTACAAAATTTATTTCAAGTTTTTCCTGGGCGCTTCATACTTCTCTTTAAAAAGAAGCAGAAATACCTACTTACTGCTGAAACAACACAGAAAAATCCTGTGTGGTAGAATCTGGTGTTGGAAGCTGTAAAGAACATACATACCTCTGAAGGTGCCTGAGCTGAGCTTACGTAATAGATGAGAAATAACCGCATTTTATCTTCTGGGGTTCCCGCTGCAGTAAAAAAAAATAGTAAAACCCTACAATTATAACTATGCCGCTACATTAATTGCTCTTCAGTAACCATATGTACGTACACGCAGACCTTTAGTTATGACAATAATTGTTATCTCTATAACCAGGGGCTTGTTCAATGTATAAAACTGGTAGAACAACATATAGCAACGTTATTGCAAGTTGGGTTAGATGTACTCATTCTTTCTGAAAGTTTTACACTTTTCCCTTTTGCTTGTAGTGAATATTATTCTTCAAATAACTTAATAAATAAGTTATGTAGTAGAATTATTACTTGTTTCATGTGGAAACTGCAAGCATTAGCTAGGAGTAGGTCCAAGAAAAAGTAGACTAAAGAATAGTCATAAAAGTAAAAGCCACAGCACATTTTTTTACCTCTACAACTTGTTTATACAGCTCTATGGTTGATTGTACTGAAATACTTGTTGATGTACTGAAATACTTGAGATTTGCAAAAGCACTTATATGAAATTTTGGTCAGGGAAAAAAAAGCCTGTACTTCCAACTTCCCTTCAGACAGGATTTCACCTCCTGAATTATATGTCACACCATCTGTAGGAGAAAAACACTTCCCATGCTCAGGAAGCATTATTAATATGACAATCAAAATTTGCCTCTCCAGATCAAAACGATGATGTCGCCATGACTTAAACTATAACCTACTACAGCAGATTTTGAGCATCATCTTTTATTTTGTCTAGAAGAGGATCACTGTTAATAAAGACTATAGTTTCAATTGAAGATTTCAGAAGTACAACTTCTCAAAACAAACATTTCAAATTAAAATTCATTAAAAAAGCCTGATATCTTTAGTACAATATAAGAATGCACTTTCTTGTGGTTAAGAAAATAGACTTTTTTTCTGTTTTGTTTTTGTTATTTTTTCTTTTCCTTTTTTCTGTTTTGTTTGTTTGTTTTGGGTGTTTTTCTCCTGCTATGGAATGTGGATCATGTCAGCAGGAGATCATCTAATCTAATCTGCAACTTTTGTTTATAAGGGAGCATATATTTAGTTTGGCAGAAGTTAAGAGTAAGCGCCGTCAAAATGAACATTTATGACTTGATACAATCTTCTCTGGAAAGTAGGTTTTACTAAACTTTACCAAATACCAGTAAGTCAGAAGATCCAGAACTGAAGAAACTTTGTATTATCTAAACCAAAAGCCAGCTTTCAAGGTAGACATCCACCTGGAATTCACTTAAACATTCTAAATATACAGTGTAACTGACTTTGGTTTCTGTAATTGACTTGGAAGCTTGGATTCCAGCATGCCCCTTTCTGGCTTCTTTCAGTACTCCGCACATCAGTTTCAGTTTCAGCTGGATTAGGCTGGCATGTAATAGCGTTTCCTCCCCAGGCCTGTCTACTGCGCCTACAATGCTCCTAGAAAGTTTGTGCTCACAGGAATGTAAGTGGTCTCACTCACATATGAGTCTAAGTGATATTTTGTCTTACTAAATAATAATAATAACAAAAAAATTGTGACTGCATTGTGTATACTTTACTAAATTGTAGGAAAACCACTTTGCTTGGAAGAAGTACTTTACTCTTGACATGCTACTGATGTAATCATAGTAAACAGCTTTAAGACTCAGGTCAGTCGCCTGCAAAATATTCACTACTTTTTTTCTAGGCTTTTTCTAGCACAGAGAGCCAAATGGCTAAACAGTCTGAAGAAAACTTAGCAAATGTACAACAGACCAATTGTATTTTCCACTCAAAAAACAGCAGGCAGCCTTTAGGGCTACTGATTAACTACAGGCAAAGAAAAGTCAGTAACTCCCATTTTATCACTCCAGGATACAGTAATACCCACTGACCTCGGAGGCAACTAATAGCCCTGAGTGGCAGATTAGTCTATGAAGCTGTTACGTGATCACATCTCAGCACCTTTGTGAAGAGCTCTGCAGATATCATAGCCCACAAGACAAGGATCCCCACAGATAATGCGAATTATTCCTTCAAAATGTTTTGAGCTGGTACTTCTCAGTGAATCACACAATAGGAGTCTGGACAGTTTGACAAGAAGCATGCCCAGGAATAATCACTGTGATTTCACTTAAATCCCTTTTGTTATATAAACTTATCTTAAAACTAGGCAATGGATATAAAATGCTAACATACTACCACAAAAACCTGAATACTTAGCTTACAAACTAAAACTCTAGCTTCTGAATCTAATCTTTCTCTTGTGTAAAACCCAGGAACCTTGCTAATGGGAATGTTGATATGATACATCCGGCTTGGAAAACAATTTGTTTTATACTGCAATCTAAAAAGGCATAGAAAATGTGGATTCAGGTAAAAAGTAATTCAGTAGGACATAAAAGCAAGCATAAAAATTTCTGTTTTCATATCTAAGTTTATGCAAATGTAAAAGCTGAATCAAAATAGTACGTGAAATGTTAATTCTTGACATTGAAAAGGACTAGTTTGTATTTTTGCTCAATAAAAGTACAGATTATACATTTTCTTATTAGCTTCATATTAAAAATTAATGTATGTACTGAATTAGACTGATGTTTGACATTAGATTTTCTGAAAGTTTTTCAGTTTCTAGACTTGATCCAATACAAGATCTGTAAATTTTCAGCTCAAGACTTCTACCTATCTTCTACTGCCTTTGATTATATAGTAGAGACACCACTTTTTACTTTGTAAAAAGTCAGCAGGATGTATACTTACTCTTTCTATAAATATGCATCATTATACAAACTCCAAGCAGACATTAAGTCCAGTAGGTACCTAAAGGACTACACACATAAACATGCAGTAACAAAACATTTTTCTAAAGAGTATACTGGGAAAAGAGCAGGAACCTTGGGTCTCTAAGTACTTGACGTTTGCCAATATACTTTGCCAATATGCAGACAGGTCCGTGATAATAATTTAAGTTTTACAGTCCTGCTCTGTAGGTTATTTTGTTCCACCCAACTGGTATCCGACCATACTGACATCCATCAGAGAATTATGACATACCTCAGGAGAGACTGAAATGAGAGTTGATGCCGCAATACTACAAAAAGCTGAGAACTCATTTGGATCTCAAACTTTCACAGAAAGATCCTTAATGACTCCTGCTAATCGAGAATCTGAGTAACCTCAGTGTACAATGCTGTTATGTATGAACCACATCTGAAACAGAAGCTGGGATGCATCACTCTTAGACAATGAAAACAGACAGGCCACAGCTGGGTCAGTGCATGCAAAGCTTCAGGTGAGTCTCAGTGAGCTGGCCAATTTACATCTGGCTTCCCTTCTCTCCACCTTCTGCCTTTCATCTTTTTCCTCATACAAGCAAGAGCTAGCTACATCACAGCCCTTGATCTAACCAAATTCTATGAAATGCCGTTTTTCATTCTGTTTGTGAGGTATAGATACATTACAAAACATGCAGTAGGATTTTAAAGGATTAGTACTCTTCAGACAACAGAATTCCACGCCATACTAATAAATACTGGAAAAGTACAAAAATTAAAATATTTTGACCTTCAGAAACAAGGAGCTGGGAAAGGATTTTACTGGAGCTGCAAATGTTGCTAATATTTTGGATATTACTCACCTGGAATCTTAAACTCTCTAGACTGCTGCTGAAGATCAATCAAAAGCTGTTTTCTTTACAAGTCTTGCAGAGATTGCACATAAGCTCCCTACCAACCCTGAAGTCCAAGCAGGTACAGATTTATTGTGTATCTTAACAAATTTTATACAAAGTTCAGATTTAAAGTACTCACCATCTGGGTCAGAAATCATGTCCAGAAGAGATTTATCCAGAGTAGATTTGCTCATTATTTTTTCCTCATATTCAAAATACACATCCAGCTTTCGACTCTGTTTAGGAGTAAGCATTAGGGTTAACATCTCAACACTGTGAAAGAATATTTATTTTCTCTTTAAAAGCGTATGTACCAAGACTGGTTTTAAAATTTTGTTTTCAAATAAATTATCCAGTAAAAGTAACTAATCCTTGCATTATAATATGCATCTGTTAACTCTCAGGATGTTGATGTATATGTAATTTTACATACTAAAAGTGAAATGCAAGTTTAGAAAGGGATGTCCAATGTGAATATTGAACCGGAAGAGAAGCTTTGTTTTCAACTATGGTTTTGCCATAGCTGAAAACTACATGCCATCATACATAGAGCTATGCTGTGAAAGGAAAAAATAATGGTCAAGTGACTCCTATGTCAGATTTATGCTGAACCTCCAGTCTCCCAGTCAAGAAGACAATTATGCAATGCAGATAAGTGGGGGAAATTCCTTTATACATTATAGCAGCATCCCAGAGAAAAGTTGGCAATTGCCAGCATGGGCTGGTAATGAAATACTATCTCAGATCAAAGACTTAAAATAATTAATTCACACCCAAGATAGGTAAGTTTATTATTAGATTATCTTGCTAACACTGGAAAACAAGTCTCTCATTATAAAATGACATACAGATTTGGTGAAAATCCCCTTTTAGGGAGGATGGCACGGGGACTACACAAAATTATTGAGGCAAAAGCTTTGTGGAATATATCACATGGCCATGCAAATAACGACTGCATTGCAGCACATCTGCACAAACAAACAAACTTTGCACTTCTTGATCATGGATTTACAATCTAAAAGTAGAAAAATGCAACCCAAAACTTATTTTAAAAAGTTCCATTATAATGCAAATCATTATGTGTGCCTGAACATTAACACGTAGCATCAAAACAAATGTTACAACTACTCAGCTTACAAAACCTTAATATCTGGTAACTAACTAAATCCTGGTGTTTGGACATATTCAGCTATGTACTGGCTCAAAAAGGAAACTGTCAGAATAGATCTCCATCTTAACGCTTTGGAAGTGTTTCAGCTCCACAATGTACCCATCGGGAGACTGAAATGATACTGCCAGAGTGAGGCAAGAGTCACCCGAGCCTTTCTTGGGTTAAGTGATTCAGGGAATTTTGCCTGATAAGGCAAAACTGCTATGGGACCTTCTACCCAGTGCAGCAGTTGTAACAACAGCAACATAATAACTTTAGAAGTCTGTTTTTCACATGTTTCTGAATTTAATTAGAATTATTCCTGAGATCACAAGTAAGAAAATGGAATTTCAAAAAAGTAATTTCCCCACCCTTCAAAAAAAAAAAAGGTACTTCTCTAACCTAAGGATATTAAGATATTTCACCTTCTGAGTACTGTAAGGAGCTGGAGTGGATAAATAAAAGAATATTTTTACACTGAAAGCATTTGGCAATCAGCTTATGATGCAGGTGATACAACACTTCCATTTCTCAGTCACCATTTACTGAACTCCTTGACAAGAGTAATTACTTGCAAAACAGCAACTTAATTAAACCTTTTGTGGAAGCTTGTAATTACAGCTTATAAAGTAAATTACCTTGAAGAGTGCTCAAAAATGACCCTTTGCTACTTTTAGAAGCAGAAGAATGTCTTTTTTGATTGTCACAGCGACTCTAACTACATAGAAGGTGCATGAAGTGAAAAAAAAAGAGAGCTAGAGCTTCTTTTAAGCTACATTTACCTTGAGCTTATGTTAGAATAGTTACCCAAAGTTAATGTGATTATCAGTGGTTACATTACACTAGTTTAAAGTCTGAATAGAACCGAACTACCAGCCTTTTTCCAAGTCCTAAATTCAGATGCAATTTGGTATCTGGCACATCAGACATGTTCTGAGACTTCAATTCATCTTGGAGACAATTTGCTTTATAGTTTCCCATAATCTCTCTAGAGACATAAAACAATTGCAAAGAAACTACTACAATTTTTCTAGTCTTTCCATTACATTCACTTACTTTTTGTGTTTTAACTACATTTGTGACTCCTTATGTGAAGATAAATTTAATGTTTTTAAGTTTAAAATATTTTTCCCAGACAAAAGGTATCCAATAAACAAAGGATTGTTGTGAAATGTGGAAACTTAATCTTATTAAGATAAATATATTATTGTTGAATTTGGCTATGCCCATATTATCTTAGCTGGTGATCTGTTTAAGACAAATTTATTTAGATGGCATGTAAAAATGTACAACATACAAAGATTCACTACTTCTCTGTATTTGTTTACAGATCGACTTTTAAATAATATTATGTAATTCAAACATGAATTACTTCGAATTGTAAGAACAGATTCACAATTGTTAACTTACTTGGAGCACAAGCTAGGTAAAATTCTTCTCAGCCATGTGCAAATTTATGACTGTTTGACTCAGACTGCCAAACAAAACAGATTAACAGAAGCAAAGAAAATTCACTGGTTGCATATATGTGTATATAGTATATACACATATAGTGTACATATAGTATACTTTGAGCCTAAACTTTAATGATACATGCACACTCACTCTCTTAAAAAATTTTGCACAATTAGTTTTGAAATGTGAATTTAGCACTCTTTGGGGAAAAAACCCAAACAAACTGAAAATCCTAAAACTTCAGGTCCACATTTTTTTTCTATCCACTTCCTATTTTTTTTTCTATCCACAATAGGGACATCAGAGATAAGCAGCCTTATACAATTTTTGAGACTCTTTTTGATGCGATGAACTAGAGATGGATCATTATGATATGTCTAATCAGCTGCTTCCCCACTAGATAGCTAATGAAAGTTACTAGCAAAGGTGCTAATTAGGACAGTATTTTTTTTTTATACTGGTTTGCTAGGAATTAGATGGACACCTAATCAAATTTTATATGGATTACTGAATAGCCTTAAACACTACTAGTTACCTTTTGATAGATATCCCAGACATACCACATCAACGAGACAGTTACTTCTCGAAGAGCCCACTTGTCTAGGAAGTACTGGTAAGAAGCAGATGTCCCATTTAATTTAAGTAAATGCAATTTTGCTCACTCAATGGCAAACTCACAGACATGCCAAGAGGAAAAGCTGGGGAATAGGAGCTAAACAACCCTGTAGATTCAATAAAAAAACATAGCAAAGGAAAGGTTTTTATGGATGCCAAACTGGCAAGCAAGGTGAAGAAAATCAGTAATAATAAACAATAATAAAATAAAGATGCATTTACATTTACAGTTAGTCCTTTTCTGCCTCCTGCTCTTGATTTCTTACTATGACATCTTGTTCCATACCAATCTTATTCAAGACACCTTTCTGGCTGCCACTTCAGGGACAGGATCTGTATTGCAGTTAAAGTGCCAGACTTTAGCTTGCTTTTTTAAAAATATATTTGTGAAAGCTTTCAACTTCTCATCTTTAGAAACAGGCTGTTTGTAAGCCAAAACTTATTTTAGGGAAAATTACTGAAGCACATGGGAAAGTTTACTTGAGTGCTGTACTCCAAAATGAACAAAAAATTCCCTCTTTTTTAAGCAAGGAAGTGGAAGCAGGACCCATTGAAATATCTCAGAGGGTCATTTTTGTAAGGATTTGTTGGAAGCTGTCCTATCCTCTTTACAGTACAAAAGTTCTTAATTTTAGGGACAAAGAGAGAGAACATGCAGAAGAGAGAAGAAATTAAGAAACTACTTGAGGAATTTCTCAAACATGCTGACAGAAAACAACTAGAAATAACTACCCCCAGAACAAGTGAGGCTGGTCAGGTAATTATAGTGTACTCCTATCAAGAGGAAAAGAAACTCTGGAAGAAGGCTGGAAGCAGCAATCATAGCCAATTCCCTTTCACTGAACTCCACAGAATGATGATGGAAAGGTCACCGTAACTGAACTCATACAAAGCTGTTTTTACTGGAAGGTTACTGAATTATCAGTTCCGAATGACAGAAAGCCAGTATGGACCACTGCAACATATATATTTCACAAACATGTACCGTTTCTCTTCACTGAACAATGAACAAGGTTCACTTTACTGAACAACATTAGAGAATGAATGCAGCCCACAGAGGACCATGGGAGTGAGAACGTACTGGGTCTGGCTGAGCTGGAGTTCATTTCCCCATAGCAGCCCTCACAGTGCTGTGCTTTGCATTGGTAGATAGAAGGGTGTTGATAACACACCAGTGTTTTGGCTACTGCAGAGCAGTGCTGGCAAAAGCATCAGCATATCTCTCAATATTCCTTCCTTCCCCCATTGATGGTAAGATCCTGGGAGGGGACACAAGTAGGCCAGCTGATCCAAACTAACCAAAGGGATATTTCATACCATATGATGTCAGCTCAGATATAAAAGCTAAGCAAGGAGCGTGAAGGGGGGTATCTGTTGTTTAAAATATTTGCCTGCTGAACAACTGCTACCTGTGCTGAAGCACTGCTTCTGGGGAAGTGGCTGGATATTGCTGCTGATAGGAAGTAGAGAATAAACCTTGTTACTTTCCTCTTCACGTATGTGTGTGCAAACTTTCGCTTTTACTTTATTAAGCTGCCTTATCTCAACACATGGCCACTGTTTTCCATCCTGTCTGGCTGGGAAGTGATCAAAAAGTGATAGAGTGGCTTGGTGGGCACCTGGCATCCAGCCAAGGTCAACCCACTACATGTGGTGTAAGACAAAAATGTAACCTTATTTAAAATAGAGTAGCTAAAACTACTCTAAAAATTCCACTAAAAAGTGGAATTCCTTTATAAAATAAGAATTTGAAAATTTGAGAGGCTATTGTCAATCCCAGTAATGGAGTCACTCAAAGTATCAGGCCTTGAGATCAAGCAAAAGCAGAGATACATGAAAAAAATTATGCAGGAATTAAAAAAAAAACCTAAACGAAACAAATGTAAGTAATTTATGACAGATAATAATTCACATAAAAACCTGCCACATAAACTCACATGTACAATTCTAGTAGGAGGTTACCTAATCTACCCCCTGTCCAACTAATCATTGTAGAAAAATGTACGGGTACATCTTTTTAGATGTCCTGATTTTGGATGTCATGATACCTCAGCAATCCTAGTATTCAAATTACAATGACATGCAAAGATAAGCACTACTTGAAACTCTAAAGCAGCTAGGTATTCATAATTCTAGCCCTAAATCTGTTATCTGTTGGGTCCCATCCTTCAGTCACCAGCTTCAGCAGAGAAAAAAAACATTAATGCAAAACAAGGATGCATTTGTTCTGAGCACTGACAACAAATATTTGATGGTTCACTTAGTGAAAAAGTGATGCATACTTTCCATTATTTCACTAAACACTTAAGCCAGAAAACTGCCAGGACCCCTAAGTATGTGATTAATTTCTGGCTTCCTCTTGTTTTGCCTTAGAAAACAATCCAACAAAATGTAGAAAGCAGCTGTAAACTGAACATTAAAATATGACCACAAGAAAAATTGAATTCACTTAGTATATCTAAAGCAGGTCTTATAGTACTCTTTGCATTGATCCTCCTATATGTAGAGAAGAAAAATGCTCAAATCATTAATATAGCAAAAAACCAGAATGGACAATGCATATAGGCTATCTTAAAGTATGAATGCACTCCCAGATTATTTTAAAAGAGAAACTATAGTAACCTGAAGAAGAGTATGGTGCCTCACTAGCTCCTCATGACCTCTGCACTTGCAAAAAAAATTCTCTCTTATCCTAATCTGGTTTAATTATTTAACTGTTCATAAAACCTATTAACCATAGCCTGAAGGTGCCATGAGAACTTCTTTTAAAAGTGCTGGCTGAGAGAATACCCTTTTTGACAGTATTTTCGAGGAATCCATTAGGCAGCATAACACCCTGTCTATTAAAATTCCACAGCTCAAGACAGAAAGAAACTTTATCTAACACCAGAGGGTGAAAAAAGAGGAGAAAATGGGTCAGGAAAAAGCAGTTGGAATACACTTGACAGTCAGTGAAAAGGCTTTAGTGTAGGCAAATATCAACAGAAAAAACATGTGCTTCTGCATTAGTTTAAGACAGTTTCCTAAGGATCTGGAGATGAACTGATGCCTTCTAAATCAAGAGAAAAGATGACAGAGATGCACATATCATCAATATATTGAAGAAACTGCATGGCCATTTGTCTCATAATCTTCTTTGACAGCTATACAAAAACGAGGTAAGGAGCCTGAGCACTTGCAGTTGCAGAATTAAGAATGATGGAGAAACAGATGACCAATCCTACAGAACTCTCTAAGAGCAGGCTCCCTGTCAGAGCAGCAAGCCGAAGGGCTAGTTGAGTGCTGTAGTGCTCTGCAGAAGGACCCAAAATTAATTCCCTCCACCTCTCGTTAACTAAAAGTGTGTTTCCATCACCTAATGGAGAATGAACAAGAGCATCTGACTTCAGTCTGCTGCCAGCAGGACACTGGTGATCAAAACTGATGTTACTGCCATTCTACATCTTTCTCTGAAACATGGTTTCCTTCCAACAATATATAAAACACTACTAGTGCAGGCCTGCCATTACTGCATCAGTATCTTCTTAGAAAAGTGAATTTACAATAAGGCATCAAAATACTGACATTGTTGACTTCTACTTTTTCAAGGGTATTAATGTACTGCTTTAAAATTGTCTGATACGAAAATTAGCAAGCCAAATACTGCAAAAACACATAAACTGACCCCTACAGTAATGAGCTAAATGTAGAGACACACTAATATCTCTTCTCCAGTTTTAAAAATATGTAAAATTAATTTATTCTTTAAGTTTCAGAATGAATCGTTTGGTTATATATTGTACTTTAAAAAATTCAGTAGCAGTAATAACTGAGGATAGATCTTACACCTTTACAAATGTTAAAGTTGGCTTAAAAACACATTGCCGTCCAAAAATTATAAATAGCTTGGGGTAAAATTTTCTAATTATTGATTTTCAGTGAAACTTGGTGCTTGAACCACTTTCCAAAACAGAATTTCAGTGTTTCTGGAAGCCTCATCCATAATTTCTGTTCTCATACTGTGAAAACAGATCCATTTTCCAAGTTATCCTGGCAGTAACCATGTTCTTCACTTGATACTAAACACTCGGTGCGGTCTCTGACACAAGAGCAGCATACTTAAACAGAAAAGAGAACAAGCATCCTTCTGAAGTGCTTAAATTATGCACAAGACATCTAACACAGATCCTGCTGGAAAGACCACTTCAGTAACTTGTGTCATTATTGCCACACCTCTGGGTATCATTTTCATTGGTGAGCAGTCAACAGTGCCCTTCTGATAAAGACATACAGAGCAGAAAGTTGCTTAGACTGAAGTCAAAGTCATGATTTGCCATGACACATCACTAAAATAAACAAAACCCTTCCATCATAAACTTATTTTAGAAAGATTTCAACCAACAATAGCAATTGTGGCCACCATTAAAAAAAGACTGAGGATACTAGTAAATTCTGGTAAGAGAAGAATGGGTATGTCTTCGCTTTCCATCCGGAGGCATTCAGAATTCACTCTGTCACCCTTCAATACTAAGTAATGTTACACAGGGATTTCAGAAAAAGTAGCACAACTGAGAAGACTCACTTTCTTATCTTCACCAGCTCAAATATATTCTTCCAGTTAAGGAGCAGTGCTAACAGAAAACTGAAATTGGAGAGCAATCATACCTTTATGTGCTCCAAAACAGCTGTTGCAACATTTGTATGAAGATCAATGAGCCTCTTCTTTTCCAGAAGTTCTGGAAGAGAGCTGAAGAGATTAAATACAAACTAACCTGCCCATTTGCATTATTAGTTGAATTGTGTATTGTATACAGTAGATACAAAAAAAATTATGGAATCACAGAACTTTCTAGGTTGGAAGGAACCTCTAAAGACTATTAAAATCTAAAATTATAGAATAGGATTGGAACTAAAAAATTACAAATACAGATGTAATGATTCTCATAACCATAACTGAATAACATAAAGACATTAGTCACACGTAATGTAGTAGACTAGGTTTTTGACCTCGACTAGCAAAAAATATACCTAAAGGGTAATTCAATATTTCCATTGAAAGCTTGTGACCAACAACAGATACGTGCCCTGCTAATCTAAACAAATAATCTACTACATTTAGCTCATTTCTTGTACATATAGAAGTGTCAGTATCTGCCAAATAATAATACCTGTAAAAAAATCAAACTTTGTTAAATAATTATAAAATTATATTAAATAATAACATCTGACAAATAAATACAGAACCTCTGGATGTCCTGAAATTTGTCACAGGTGCTTCTGCATGGAACATAATTCTTTATGCAGGATTTGTGATTGAAATATTTTCTTTTGTGAAATGGGAAACAGTTAAATTCCATTTGCAGAAAAATTATTACTTGAAGTGTTATGATCTACATGATTTTCACTGCTGGCACTTGGCAATCACATTTATAAAAGACTGCTTGGGATCTATACATTTTCACATCCAAGAGCACCCTGGATACCCAGTGTCTTATTCAGTTTATAGGGAGCACGGAAATATCTGCTTGCTTTTTGGAAACTGATCCATCACACATCCTTTGTAATTCCAATCAAATCCTTAGGCATAGCATACAAAACAACTTCTGAAACTCTCTAAGAGACAACTAACTAATGCAGGCACACAAGATTTCACAGTACACTGGGCATATCACCCCATCTATTCTCACAATAATTATTGTTTCTTCTTCCTTCTGATTGAGTCTTAGTGAAAGGCAGCAAACTAAACATCCCTTCTCCAAGGCATCAGTTGAATGAAAAACAAATTTACCATGAGAAACAAGTCTAAATCTCAGACCTTCACTCTCATCCATGGTGGCTAGGTC
The DNA here is from genome assembly GCA_013399855.1 of Oxyruncus cristatus. Lineage (NCBI taxonomy): Eukaryota > Metazoa > Chordata > Aves > Passeriformes > Cotingidae > Oxyruncus > Oxyruncus cristatus. Next base: position 347,088 of record VXAY01001093.1, read on the forward strand.
TCCAAAAACAGGAGAGTAAATTTCTCATGCAGAGTTGTTAATAACTATAATCTTGTGAACAGATGTTACAGTAACTACATGAATCAAAATCTAATTAATTACACACTGTGCAAAGAAAGCAGATACTTCAAGACGTGGATTTCACTAACAATTTTCTTAATGAGAGAATGCAGAGGTTGGTTTTTCTGGTGGAAGAGTGCAAGCAAATCTGTGACGCACTTAGATTACTCAGCTTCACTGAGGAAACACTCCAAAGTCATGTGTAGATGGCTCATACATATTGTGGAAGCTACATGTGCAAGCACCAGTCTAGGACATTGCATTTAACTTCATCAGAATTATAAAACATTTAAACTACACTATTGAGCTGAATAGTCTACATTTAAAGCTATTTATTTCAAAGAATATTAAAAGTGCAATGACAGAAAAAATTAGAAATAGTTCCCAGTAAACTGAACAACAATGCATAATTGATCACTTACCTGACAGCTGAAGTTAGCTTAGCTGTATTATCTGAAAGCATACTTATTGCTCCTTCATCCTCCCCTTCTATACCCTGGGTTTTGAGGAAGGGTTTGGAAAGAGGAATAAAACCAGTCATAATAAGTACAAATATCACACACGCATATACAGTCAATACAATTAGAATCTATTTTCTCACAATGGGATTAATGTCTGGACAGCGTTTTTCAGTTAGCATGGAAATTATATAACTGCAATGCCATTAAACACAAGAAAGTGAGCCTTCTCATGAAATATGGTACTTCTAGTCCTGCTTTTAAGATTGTATTATGCCTAAAATTCAGCATGCACTGACAATTTTTGTGTGTGGGATGACAGGGTGTGCTAAGCATCTATACAAGTCCTATAATGCTTCACATAAAGCACATACAGGTGATAAACTTACCATAATACTTTTAAGTCTTTTGACTTCATCTTCTTGGGCTCTGTAAGATTCCAGTTCTTGCTGAACAGATTCGGCTACCTCTGGAAAAGGACTAATGCAATAGGCTCAGTTAAATAACAAATTGAAACACTAGAGCCAGACCATAATAAACCTTTTTGGAAATAACAATATGCAAATCATGGACCAGTATCAAATCAGTGAAAATGACATCTCACTGTAGGTTTACTTAAACTTTCTAAGATATATTCACTGCTTTTGACAATTTTATGTAATTTTGGTATGAACATTTTTGAGCTCTGTAACAAAATGCTAATACACAAGTAACATGGGCAACAATTACTGACGATGTGGTTGGTTGACCCTGGTTTGAGAAGGTTGGGTCAAGCCACTCCACTCAGCAGGACTGGGAGGGCAGAAAATAAGATGGAAAAAAACCCCAAATTCATGGGTTGACATATAGGCAGTTGAAAAAATCAAAGCTTTTGTGTGAAAGCAAAGGAAAACAAAAGATTTTGCTCTCTACTTTCCACTAGCAGCGATGTCTGGCCACTTCCCAGGAAGCAAGCCTTCAGTAGGCAGAGTGGTTGCTCCAGAAGACAAACACTGTAAAAAAAAATTGAATGCCCTGTCCTTCCTCCTCCTTTCTCTGTTTATTATTATGCTTTTATTGCTGAACAGACATTATATGTTATGGAATATCTCTTAGGTCAGTTTGGGTCAGCTTTCCTATGTCCCCTCTCAAGATCTTGCCTATCCCCAGACTATTGGTGAAGGGTGATGCTGGAGAGACAGCCTTGATGCTGGGCCAGCACTGCTCAGCAGTAGCCAAAACACCAGTGTGTTACCAACACCTTTCTAGCTACCAATGCAAAGCACAGCACTGTGGGGACTGTGCTTTGGGGGAAAATGAACTCCATCTCAGCCAGACCCAATACACCTTAAAAAAACCCTCCAAACTTATAAAATATTTTCAAATAAGCTCAAAAATAGAACTATCATAATATGAAGAATACTTACAATTTGTTTTGACTAAATTAGTATAAACTGTGTACCTACACAACTTACCTGCCCTTATGCTTTTGCCAGAATTTGTCAGATGCAGTTAAATCATAGGACTTCTTATTTTTTTTCTTAGGTCTAGCACCTGCTGGAGAACTTTCCATTCCTGTTGATTCTTCCAAGTTAACTCTATTCAAATGGAAATCCTAAAATAAAGAGGAATCTTATGTAAATATTTGACAGTCTTTTATACTCAACCAATATCTTCTAGAATATTTTCTTAAAAAAATATTAACACAGATATTTATTAGAACTTCATAAGACGGCAGAAAACAGTTTACTAGCTAACTAGATAATAACAACAGCAATACAAGAACTCCAAAATTATTCACAGTTACTTAAAAATACACCAAACAAGTAACAAATATTAAGCAAAGACTGATTGTCTCATATGTGAGCAATCTTGGGATACTGAAATTCAAACAGTTTTCTGCACAGAAAACACGTTATTTACCAAAAACTGTGTTCTAACAACCGTCCAAAACGAAAGTATAAAAGTGCCTGTGTTGCAGACAAAAAGTGTTTTTAAGCTGAAGTTCACTTATACAACGATAACAAATGAATCAAAGCTTCCAAGAAGTTCAGGACAACAGCAACAGGATTATTCACTGTGAAGACTATTTAGCTACATGTTCACAGCGCTTTCCCAAATTTTCTTAAACACTAGTGAAATAGTGAATGCATGACAAAGCAAAAGTTTGCAACAAAGCTGCTGTTTCTCCAAAACATGGATGAACATAGAAATTTCAAAGGTGTTGTTTGTTTGGCAAACAATAATAAAGAGAATCAAATCTTCAGCTATACAGAATCTGTCATGAACCTTTTAGAACAGATATTTTTTCTAGAAATAACCCCCCACTTTATTATGTTCATTAAAGTATACAGAAATAGATCACTGTAAGTGAAACTGTCAAATAAAATTTTAAAATTTTTCTAGTTATCCCTTGGCAAGGACTTAAAAGTAAATAACACAAACAATCCAAGCCAGAATAGAAATAAAACTAGCTAGAAGTAAAACTAGTAGAAGCAGATACTCAAAGAAAACACATGTAGTCAATGAGCACAAACCTCATCTTACAAGATGTGTTTAATGTTTCAGCAAAAGAAGAGTATTTTTCAAGTACATGCATTCAATAAAAACTTGAAGGGAAAAAATCTATTTGATTGCAAATTTTGCTGTAATTTTTAATGAAGATCTATGTTTTGGCTCAATTTAACTCACCAGTGACCTGAGTTTTCAAGTTAGTTTTGGCATTTACAAGGAGTTTTCCCAAAATAATTCTTACTGACTAGTGTTCCTCTGTTTAACCCCCCATTTTGTCCTTATAAGGCTTTCTATCCATGTCTCCCATTTTTCTGTATCCAGTTCTGAAAGGTTTTTTTATTTAGAAATAGGAATCTCTTCTTATAAGCCTGTTTATGTGTAGAAACACCACAGTTATAAACTAAACGGATGCAGCACTCAACTTTGTGGCTGGGTTAGCATATAGCTGAACACTGGACACAACTCCTGGTCTATTGTAACTGAGACTTAAGTGAAAAACAATTTGTTTGAAAGTATATCTTACATAATCAACATCTTGGTTAACACTGTCATGGCTACAATTCATGGCCTCTTAAAAGGCTACTGCAGTTATTTCATGAAATATTATGCTCAGTGCATGAAGAGCCGGGCAAGCTTGCCTTTAAGGTGAACAACTTGACTGGTTTTGAAATTAAAGTTTTGCCCTTGCCATGGAATCACAGACAACTTGGTTACAATTTCACTAAACAAATTCATAATCCTACCCACTCAGTTAAAAATTAGATGCAAAATTTAACAAGTTGTTCCAGAGAAACTACTGAAGCCTGATGCAGTACAAATATCCAATAATCCTCAAATTATTCTTTTAGTGTTATTCTTACACCCCTGCATATTTGTGTACTAGTTGTCCTCAGTGTCCAGTATATGATCACTCTGCATCTTGATGCACTGAAGTCCTATCCCAACACGTGCTTGAGGCCACCCAACACTACCTTCTTTACGTGGCAGATAAGCTGCAGTCAGATGGAGCTTCACATGGTTTTACTACTGAGCAAGTGAGTATTTGCTGATTAAATGATCAGCAGGTGATAAACTGAAGTTAGCATAGTTAAATTTGGGTTTCCATACCCTACTCTTTACTATTTTTAACAGAACCTGTAGAAATTCAGAACTTCTACCTACAAGTCTCTAGCCAGTTATTGGCAGAGAACTCAGTGCAAACTGTTCTTTTCACATATGCCTTTCCTAAGAAACCAGGCCAAAAATTCTCTATCTGTAAAAAGCACCCTTTAAGTTAAGAGGAAGGCACTTCTCAGAATGAATTAATCACATAAAATAGAATTTGCAAGTGTCCTAAAACATTCCATTAGTGCTGAAATACTTTCATTGTAGCAATGCAAGTTTCTGGACAGCACTCAATATATGACCATACAGTTCTGTGGGATGATCGGGGTACCAAATACCTTTCATATGACAAGTTCACAATCAACTCTGTAAACATATATGTGCACGTGCATATTTCATGTATTCCTCTAATAGTCTCAAACATAAACCCCAAATACTTCTCAAAGCCAGATATTGAAATGATTTTCATGAGTAACTCTCAGTATGAAAAAGCCTCCAGGTACTTATTACTCTTATTATTTTTATTTATTCCATACCTATACACAAAATGCATACATCTTATGTAAGCAGTATTAGTTTTCATTCAAGTACATTTCTACTACTGGTATTACAAAATAAACTTGAGGAAATAAAGGCAGTTTAAGGCTATACAAATTTCAAAAAAATTATTTTAAAAATCTGTTTCAGATTCCTCCAGTAGGGTTATATACCACTTGGTATCTCTGTATTGAACACCTACACCACCTTGTGGACAAACCCAGGAAAACGTGTTTTTAGAAATTCAAACTAAAGCCAAAATTTGTTTAAAAACACATTAAAAGCATTTATTTTTTCAAAACTGTATTGCACTTAATGGAGTTTACATATTACATCACATAAAGATCATGAACTACTGAAGAAAAGGCCAGGATTGCTGAATTACCTATCTTTTGAAGATAGCAAGATTTCAACTTTTTAAATATTTTAGAAATTATTGCTAAGTAAACCTTTCAGAGAAAATCTTCCAAGTTGTTTTTTACTAAAATAACTTCCAAATAAGACGGAAAAAATAGAGTTTGGATTAAGAGAAAATGTGGTATTAACAACAAACTGAGTGAAAAAATAGTTTTGGTAACAAAATCAGATTTATCCTTACCAGAACATCATGCACTAAAGCTTGGTATGTCCAAGTATGATGTAGAGGAGTTGCTAAATCTATGTTTCTGTCAACAAGGACTAATAGGGGCCTTTGGAAGCTGAAAAGATGACACTGTGTTAGTACTTCTTTAAACATGATTAAAACACCCCAGTAACATCCTGAGTGGTATCAGCCACCTTCTACATCGTATTTCAAAATAAAAGCAGAACTGCATACTGCTGAGCTCCTCTAGCCTTCCCCAAAGTCACTGGGGCTGATCACTGCCAGAAATTCCAGGAATCAAATCTTAGTAATGATAAAAATATTATTTTATTTTGTACTAAGTGATATGACCAATATATAAACATTGAACAGAAGTCAAAACACCGAACAGCAACTAGTTTTTTAAGTATTAACTAATACATCTTTGTGCGGATACACATTTGAGTTCCCAACAATTGTCTTAGTGAGTAATATTCAACCTTAATCCCCATTATGAACCTCAAATATAAAATCTCTCTTCCAAGAGTTTTTAATTTCATTTTTCTATTTGCTTGGATATAAAGCATGTGAAAAAAAAATTATGAACTTCTGAGATGCACTGTGGCAATTCTATCAATATCCAATTTTGTGATAAAAGAATGCATTCATGCCTAAAGGTCTTGGGTTGTGGCTACATGAAAAATCTATAGCAAAGACAGGAAGACTGTGAACAGACTGAAAATTATTACCACCATTTCCCTTTAGGACATTATCCCTACAGTAAACATGCCAGCTGAAGTATATTTGCACAAAGTAAAAGCACGTAAATTCCATGCTCTGGATTTCCTTGCAGTAAGCATTTTCACTTCAATATATAATCTCAAGAACCTTAGTCACCTTAATGATTCTGAAAACCAAAGAAAAGATCTGAAGCTATTTAATTGGTTGAAGTTTCCAATGTTTTCCTTTCCTTGCATTTTAATTTTGAGGGTAATGGTGCTATACTATTAGAAAAACAACTAATGCCACCAAAGGAAAAGCAGTGCTTACAATTCAGTTCCCATGAAAATGAGGGAACTGGTATTTCAGAACTATTATCCCTCCTTTCAATCTCATTCCATTTTGCCACCCTTGATTTTTTTGTGCCTTTTATCCAAATTCTGCTCTTAATTAAGACTGGTTTATATCCAGTTAGGAGATTATGACAGTTTCCTGCAGCTACAGTCTTACCAATACATGTCTCACCTTTTCATGTACAGTATAAACTCCCATAATACACTTTCCTAAGGCTGCCTATGGAATATTCAGCTATCTGGGGACAACAGTACAGAGGAACACTACTGAGAACACATTATCAGATGCATGCAAGCATCCACAAAGGATTCAGGTGGCCATGACTTAACAGACCTTAACCATCTAATTATCCAAGTGGTAGTCCTGAAGTAGTTCTCCTCTAGTATACATAGGGATCAGCTGAGAAACACTTGCTTTTGACATAACTACAATTGGTAACAGTGTGCAAAAGTAAGAAAATGGGTCTTTCTTTCTTTTAATGGACTAAAGGTTGCTAACAGATACGTTCAGACATTCAACTGCATATCATAGTCCTGTAAACAGTGTATTTGCATAAGCCTGGTTTAGAGGGTGAACAAAATTAACTCGTTCATTAGATTATTTTCAACTTACTGCCCTAGGACTGTACATTTATTAGCTATAAAAGTTTTAAAATGGGTTATGCTAAGAACTGGAAAACTGCCTTAAGAGTATATAAATTGTTTTAATATTGAAACAAATTCTTGTAAATACAGTTTTCAGTACAGTGGTGACTTATCCTAATGAGATATTTCAGACAACTAAAATATGAAAAATAAAAATACATAGTTATTACTAACACAATACCTGAACTGTCCAGCTCCAAGTGTGTCACCTGTAAAAAGACTGTTTCTGGCATCTCTTAGATTCTCTCTGAGCTTCTTATCCAATTTCTGAGGAAGGAAAAAACAAAACCACTTTCAGCAAAACAGTGGTTTCCTAACCTCTTTATATGATCAACTTTAAAAGATTTATTGTGCTGTTTTTGCAGTTTATAAAAGTCTTAGCTGCAGGAAGACTAGGCCCACTGCACATGAGAAAGAAAGAAATCTTCTATTTTCTCCCTCCAGCATTTATATCTATATCCAGGACTACACTGAAGATATTTCCTTTATGTCCACAAATCTCCTCCCAGACAATCAGCGCAATTACCTTTCCCTACACATGCAAACAGAAAATACCAGGAGGAGGCACCAAGAGGCAGAAGCAGCAAATTGGGTTGTCAGACACTGCCACACAAGTGTTTCATAAAAATGAGATTATCCTCAATATGAATGCATGCACACTGAACGCTTAGGTTTAATCAGTATTATGGCATTACTGACACAGAAGATATAAAGAAGATGGAAGAAATGAAGCACAGTGACCCCTAATGAAGACAATGCTGTAGATATTGTTCATTGTGATTTAGTTTGGTCATTTCATCCCTATTTGATGATCAAGTTCAATACCAGCTTAGTCTGACTTAGTCTTGTACTTACGGGATTTCCCAGTAAGATAGATAAAAATTTCTTACTAAGACACACAGAAAAACACAAGGCCAGACAACCACTTTTTAAACTGTGTACATGTAGCTTAATCACAATGCCAGAAAATCTTGATAAACTCTAGATTAGGATTAATTATTTATATTTAAGTTTCTAATCATCTCATTCTATAGCATCCTGATTTCTACAGAAGAGTTCAATGCAATTCAAATCACAAAGGCAAATGGATGTATCTCCTTTCCAGTTTTATTTCCTTCATAAGGAAAAGGATACAATAACACTAAACCTCTGTATAGTATTGAGAAAACTAAACATGGTGTTAGGAAAGTTTTAAATTAATGACAGGTGTTTAGAAAAACAGTTCTTACCACTGCCACCATTTCAGCTGCAGTTCCTCTTGAGCATCTGATTATAGGAATAGCGCCTAATAAAAGATATATTGACTTCTACGTGCATTGTATTTTTCAGATTATAAAGCACTATACTTTTCATAAACAAATTTCACTAACATTCTGAGATAAATACAAACTTACTTCAAATTTTTCTCTTGCAGTCTTTATCTATGAAACAAATACTATATAGAAATATTAGACAAAGTTTTACAAAAGTAACTGAATACCTCATACAAGACTTAATGAGAAATATAGTGCACACTAGAAAGATAGCTAATGTATTGTGGAGGGGACAAACTATCTCATAAAGAAGCATTAAAAGTTACTTTCAAAAGGTTAAAAGTCCCCTGAAAACAACAGTAAGTATTATATCACCACCACCACAATATATCCATCACTGCAGGGTAATGCTATTTTCAGCAGCACATTTTCCACTGGCTTTCACATTTCAAAATATTTAGCTACTGTTTCTCACTTACCTATACAAATATGAAAATTCCAAAATCGTAGAGTTTAAGTGACCAAGTAAAAGACATTGAATTCGTATCACACTAACACTTGAAAGAACTGAACAGGTCCAAGAGAATCTCTACTGAACACACTGCCTCATTGCAATTCCCAGCTCCCCTTGTAGGAAAGCTATCTCACACTGACCAAATTCAGTTAGAACTTAGATTAAATGTCATCACTATGAAAAATGTATGAGCTAAGTATCAAGAAAACTCACAATAAGAAAAATTAATGTACCATCCTATTCCTTGCGTATTTCAGTTAGATTTTTGCAGAGTTTGTGTTTTTTATTTCCATTTCTTTAAGTTTGGTTTCTTTTGAGAGCTACAAATCCAAACTCAAAGCACTACTATCTTCATTGTAAAATAGGATTTTGTAAAAACAGTAATTCCAAATCTTTACATTTCAATATTCTTCTCTCATTGATACTGAAGACTAAGAGTCAACTCCCATGAAGTCCAGCCTTTACTGGACTTTGCAGTGATATAAAGCAATAATCTGAGCAAGATCATTATCCCACCCTGTGAATTATTGAGATTTTGATCACAGATTTAATTCTGCCTTTAATTTCCTGTATTAAATCACTAAATTACTAGTTGTCTCACTGAATATGGAAAACATGCTAGAATTTGGAAACTTACCCAGTGTAACAAAAAAACAGAAGAGACTATCAACAATAGTGTCCATTATTGTTTCCATTTCTGTGTCTGTTATATCTGGTCGGTTAATGGCTAAAATAGCAAGGAAAAGAGTTACGAATAGGGTTAAGAAAGGTTATGCCACTTTCATACTGAGAAAACAATCCTTTTCTTACCTAAGAGCTGTTAATAGAAAACAGCTTTTGTTGCAGAAGAGATTAAATCATGAAATGCCCCTCTTAGCACATATACTAGTTTCTGCTCCCTTTTTTTTGGGAAAAAAATTGGGAGAAAATTATTGCTTACTGTCTGAGGTCAAACACTACATAATTGTTTCCAATTCTCTCTGACTGCATACTTTAACTTTTGGATGGTGTTATTATCACATTACTAAATACTTCCTAGGAAGCCACATGTTAGGGAAGACAAATGGCCGTCCACTTGGAAAACATTTTGCAGGAAAAATCTTCAAAAATTACCTGTGCAATTTAAAGAGAATTATAGTATGCAGTTATCTATATTTAAAAATTCTAAATCCCACTTTTTGTAACGGAGATTCCTTTTTTTTTTGCAACAAATTTACTGTCAGTCTCTAGATTAGGGATTATTATCAAGTCATAAAACATTTCATATGACAGATAAGAGTGATTTGCCTCACACATTTAGGTCAGAAGAGGAGACACGTAGCAACATTTCTCTTAAAAAACTAACACTGACAAGAATATAATAGCCCACAGGAAACATCAAATCTTATCACAGATCTCAAGTCAAGTACTATCTCAGGATTCATGCCACAAATTCCATCCTTGTTTGATTTTACCTTTAAAATTTCTCACATAATTGCCTGCCTTTTCCACTTTCTTCAAAGAATTTCAAAGATCTAAACATTAATAAACTTTCCATCCTAAATTTATGCATGGCCAGCCATAATCACTCTCTAACTTTAAAGGTGCTTTTTTTCCTCCAAGCTTTTCTCCTCTAAGAACTCAGGAGAGATGGATTATATTGGCAATTTCTATCAGCAACTATATTTAGCAAGCCAAAGTTTTGACTTTGGCTGTTAGGATGACAGCAGCAATAGAAGTTTCAAGTTTCTGAAATATCAGAATCCAAGAAAGGCAGGCTGTTCCCAGCATCTGTATTCCTCTATAATGACAAAGCTTTGAAATTAACTTGGGCTCTCATTCTGTAGTTACCTCCAACCAATGGTCTCTCAGTTTACAGAGGGGAAATAACCTTATTTTTACTCTCTTGCCTTTTCTAGTTCTAAAAAGCACTCATTAATGATGGTCCAGTAATCTGCATGCTGTCAATGCCTTCTAATTTTGTGTAACATGCATTTCATGAGCACATTCATTTCTTGTACCATAGCAGTCAACACAGATATTCAATATTACTGCTTGTGAAGTCAACCTTTGAGAAACTCCATTAATAACCTTTCAGTAAAATGTTCAATCATGTTTTCTATATGTTCCTCTCTCTCCACTGTAGCAAGCTTAGGGGGAATGAATTTATTACAGAGAGGTAAACTTAGGTCTCCTACATTTTGTTGTTGTTTTACAAAATTCAACCAAATGCTGAAGCATGGTAAAGAAGCATTCAAAAAGCATAAAACAGGATGCCTCAAACATCAACTTTACACTAAATATTACACATTTACTCTTTTTCTACACAGTCAGAGAAAAACAGAACCAGAGAGAGCCTGAGGGTTTATCTACTTAGTCCTCTTGCCCAGAGATAAGTTAAACCCATGCAATTTCTGTATCTAAACTAATTTAGAAAGATTCCCAGTCATGAAAATACCGTAACATTTATAGGTAATCTATGCTAATGTTTCACTACCTTTAATGTTAGAAAGTGCTCCTAATATCAGATCAGAAACTTTCTTGGTGCAATTTAAGCTCATTACTTTTTGTCCGTTGCTAAACAGAGAGAATATTTTGTGTCTTTTCTGTCTATGAAAACCTTTCACATAATTGAAGAATTTTATCATGCTTATTTGTCTTTTGGAACATTACCTCTCTGTAAACACAGTCATACAGACAGGAAATCAGCGAACTGAAAATTAACCTGTTTTGTTATATTTATTCTTAGTTCACACATTCAGCTACATTAGTGGCCACACGTGGCAGTGCTGCTGCAAGAAAAGCAGCTGTCTTTCATTACCCTCAGATTTACATTGACTTACGCAGATTATGAAACTATTACAAACTGGCAGTTTCCTGCTAGGGTTTTTCTCCAAAGGCAAAAAAGACCACTTCTTCCTCACCCCTTCCTCACTCCTACTGCCTCTCTGTGTCAGATCTAGAACTCACACAATGAGACAGATTGTCTCAGTGCTCTGTTGGAAAACTCATCGCTCTCTGTGGGAGATCAGATTTCTGTTCCATCAGCTTTTTGAAACAGCAAACTTTCAGAATGGCTTAAACATAGTGTGGCAAATTTCAGCGGCCTAAGAGAGGAAAACAAGCCAGACAGAAACTGATGGCTGCAAAACATTTTCAGTCATCTTAATTCAGACTCCTTGTTAGCATAAGGAATCTTATGAGAACCAGTCAAGTATCTTTACATACACATGAACACATCACACAACTATTATTAATACTCTTACCAGCAGTTTTTAGTGAAAAAAATTAAAGTCTCCTTTTCAAACAAAAATGCCCTTCATTCTGCCAATGGAATCAATCCCCAATGTGAGACACAACTGATTATTACAGATCCAGTTTTAAAGAAAGGTATTGACTTTGGAAATTGCGCAAGAGAGGAGAAAAATCTCACTGCTAAATGTTAGGCATACAAAGACTTCTCATCTCTACCTACTCACTAGTAACTATTCTATGTATGCAAATAAATCAGGAATTAATGGTGTGACACTGTGTAAACACTGTGACTACACTGACGTAAGGTGGAGCTGCTGCAAAAAGAGGGTTATCTTGACTTCTGCTGCTTCTCTTATATTGGATTTTTAGATGACACAAATGAGCTGCTATTTTCTAAGGAATGAGTCAATTACACACACACTGCAGCTCCAAAATTACTAGCTCTGATGTAGAAAGAGGAGAGGATGAGCAAAACTGCAGCAGAAGCATCAAGACAGTGTACCCTGTAATAGCCAGCCATTTGAGTAAGAGAGGCAGTAAAGGTAGAGTGGTAGTTCTTTGTACATTTAGCGTATTGAATGGGTCAGAGGAGTAAAAAAGTCAGAACAATGGAGGGAGGAAAATCATGAGGACAGTTATGACAACTACTATATATACTGACTTGAGCTGCCACAGCTGTAAAGGTAACTGACCTAAGGCAGCCACTTGGTTTTCCTGCTAGATTCCAAACCAGGTACAACAGAAGTCTCAAGAAAAGATAAAAAGAGCTCTGTGAGATGACTCCACTTGCAACTCTGAGACTTCACAAAGAAACTGACATGCCTGGCTCACACGCTTGCAGAAGCAATCAGCATTTCTTATTGTGAGGAATGCCCTTTCCCACCCAGTGTCTATCTACGTGTGAAAACAATATGTATTTTGCTTATGTTATTCCTTGTATAAAAAGTGTTACTATCCATATACGTCTACACTGCAGTTTTGCTTTGTTATTTAAAAATGCGTATTTATTTTTCAATATCACAATAGCCAAGTAGTAAAGATGCTGAAATGAACATCAAAGAACTGCTTCTTTCATGAATTTACACATCTAACAGATTATCCTGAATTCTGAGCAGATCAAAGCAAAATAAAATCACTGCTGGTTATTAGCTACAACTTCAAAAGTAAATTTCAAAAAGTAAATTACCAGACATTCTGGTAAAATTTTTATATAAATTTTACTTACCACGATATGAAACAAGTTCTTTGTTTTGGTTACACAATACAAACATGTCATCTTCTAAAGTAATAAAATTAAGATATTGATCAAACACCTAGAAATTAAGGAATAGTGGTCAGAATAGTCCAGAGTGAAGCATAAAAAACCCCTATATATGATTTACTGCTACCTAATTTTGAGCATTTTACAGAAATGCCTATTAAAAGAAAGAAATGCAAGATATAATTTATTAATTAAAAAGCCTGTGTAAGGATTGAGTGATTAATACAAAATATTAGAGCACTGAAAACTGCCAGAACAGTTCAACTGTTTCTGTGGACAAATTTTTAGTAGCCAAACATCACTAAAAAACACATATGGAGGACATTTCAATATTATAGGTTCATTTTTTGTGAACATGAAGGACTACAACATAAGCAGAACTAAGGTCTCAGGCAGGAGAAAGGAAAGAGGGCAATATCTGAACAATAAGACATTACAGCTCATGAATTCTAACTTTTCTGCAACATACCCATAAATTCAGGAAAAAAATTAAATCTCTCTATGGAATAAACTATTCATGGGATATCACAACAGAAAAACAGATTTAAAAAAGTTAGTTTACACTGCTACACCAACTTACTCCTGCTGAGGATCTAAGGCTTAAACAACACAAGTAGAGTTTATTTAATTTCATAACAGGTTCTTTGTCTCATGCCAGTAGTACTAACTGGAGTGAGAAAAAGTGAATGTATTTAATTAGATATGAAAATAATTACTTAATTTACAGGTTTTGGTACAGGCATCCAACAAAAGAGTAAATACCTGACATCTGCCTTTAAATCATAAAGGTATGGGAATGTACTCATAACAGTGTGTATGTATGAAATATTTAAAATGACAACTGCACTCATACTGCTCCTTTGTGTAGTTAGGAGCTAAAACCCCACCGCAACATATATGCACTGAAGGCACTCAATTATGTGATGAGATCAGGAATACTCCGAAACCTCTTATCATTTAGCAAAAAAGTCTTGCAGCACTTGGACTTTCGACTAAGCTGAAGTATGGTACTAAGCTGCATCAATGAGATGACTGTAGATTCCCTTTTTTAACCCAGTATGCCTGACAATAAGAACGCAATAACACCTGTAATGGTGTTAACATTAGGGACTGGGAGACTTTCTTACCTTAGCCACTTGAGTTACTGCATTAGCACCTATAGCAGCATTTGCAATATCTTCCAGTTTACTTCTCGAAATGGCAGAAATAAAGTTTAAATAATAAGATTCATAAAGCTGGTTTCGAAGATCCTAAAAGAAAGGAAAAACACAACCCTTTTCCTGAAAAAGTACTAATATATTTCTGACCAATTTAAAAAAAAATCCATACTTTTACTATGTGGTGTTAAAATTATCCACAAACTACATTTTCAGAAGTGCTTGGCTGTCTGTTCATACAGCTCTGCACAGTGTTTTGATTACATATCCAGATACTAACAACTTAACATACAACTGCAAAAAAACAGGAAATGAAATTTAATCTAAAAGACAGCAATCACTATTCCACACCTTACTGCTGACCAAAAATACCTTTTGCTCTTTTCTTTCCTTTGGCAAAGATATCAACCTTCCACCTCCTCCCAGAGAATGTAAAAAACCTGAGATTAGCCTAATCCAAGCCTCCTGCTCAAAGCAGTGTCAAACAGTGCAGGTGGCTCAGGATTGTGTCCAGTCAGGTTTAGAACATCTCCAAGGATGGAGACTCCACAAACTCTTCAGGCAACCTGTTCCAGTGTTTGTCTACCCTCATTAAAATAGCTTTTTCTTATGTTTAAATGGAATGTTTGCACCCACTGCCTCTTGTCTTTTCACTCCCTAAACTCTCTCTCTGAAACACACAAGACATATTTACCCTTGTATTTTCTGGGAAATGGAAGTTTTGCATGTAAACATTTCAGGTAAAATTTTTATGACAAATATGTGCTTAGATGTAAAAAATGTCAGCAAAGGCGCTTAGACATACACAAGAATTATATACAGAACAGTCACACTCCAGTGACTGCAGAATTACTTCACACACTCCGTTGTGTCCACTCATCTGAAACATTAAGCATGCAAGTTACCTGGCACATTCTGTCAATATTTTCTTCTGTTGGCATTACAAAGTAAACAGCTGGAACATCTGGAATAGCGTCCCGATCTGAATGCAGAAGCCTGACAGGAACAAAAAAATACATCTTTAATGTGCTGCTTCTCTGATTTGTGTAAAATTAAAAAAGTTAGAGATTATTTACTTGTACGGATAAATGTAATTTTCTACAATGTTGCCCTATATTTAGCTACATTTTTAGCAAGAATGAGACATGAAAAGTAAAAAATCACAGTTGTATAATTTTTGGCTGAATATATTATTAGATGTCACCAAAGTTTATTCAAAGCTTGAGAAAAGGTTTTAGAAATCTTCAAAAATAGATTATCCATTCAGAGGAAGCTAAAATACTGCATCCACAAAGTTTACATGCAAACCGTTGACACGACCCCTGCACATCTCATTCTATTAAACCTATGACACCTTTCCTGCTTAAAGGCAAGGTTCTAAAGATGTTTTTCTCACATTTCTGCTGATGTGTTAACATGTTAAACCGTGTTTCTATTTCTATCCTTCACTTAGCAAAAGTTTATCAAATTTTGAAAAAATAAATGTATCTTCAAAGTTTCTTCATGATTATTACCACAGCTAAGGAATGGCAATGCACTAAGTAAATGTAATCTGGGGAAAGAGAAATGGGAAATGTCTTAAAATAATACTTAAAAATTCCATATGTTTGACAGCAGACAATTAAATCCTATTTGTAAAAAGACAAGCAGAAAACATACACAGTCCCACGAAACATTTCTGCCAATATAATTTTAACATATATGATTACAGAAGGATTTTTAAAGACAGATTCCAAAAGAATACCTCCTGGGTAATTTTTGAACAGGGGCCTCCTGTACTTAGTAAGAAATCCTACTGATCGGTGTTTAGAACTCTCTCTCCACTCCCTGATTCTGAATAATGCCATTGGATTTTAGCAACAAGTCAGGATATAAACTTTAGCAGTTATTTATTCAATGATTTTTCACTGTTTTGTTCATAAGAATAAAATCCAAATTTTTAAAAAATACTTACAGATGCAAAGTGATCCCCATATCTCTCAACTCTTTCACTGACAGCAAAGGTGAGATTATATCTTGGCCAAATCTGTCATAAATGAGAACCTGAAACAGATACACATTATCTTATAAAGTGCTGTAAAAAGTGGATACTGCAGAATATAGGATACAGTGGATGCAAGAATTCAGGTTTAGGGAATTACTATCCTAACCTGAAAAGTGCCTAAACATTTACCAATTTATAATAAATCATTAATTTGTCATGGACTTCCATTTGTGCTTATGAATAAATAAACATAAAATATAAATACAAAAATCTAAAAAAGAACAAAAAGAAAGTCAGTCATAAAGGGGGAAAAAGAACCATCATGTCTACCTTCTGCAAACTGTCTTGAAAAACAAGTCTGCTGTCAGAAATTTGTTACTGTATGTGCAGAGTTTGTATGACTGCATTTGGGAGAAAACAGTAGGAGACGCAGAGAGGAATTAGTGAAAAAAGACAACAGATGAAGAGACAGAATATATGCTTGGTAGTAGCAACAACTTCTCATGAACTACAAGTTACATTTTAAAGGTAATAATGGTAGCTTGAGCTCAGCTTGTTCAAGGCATAGTTCTTCCTTTTGTATGGGCTACTTTCTGACTTTGAGTTTACCTATAAGGTCTCATGCAAGCTTCTGCCAATGGTATGAATGAGACCTAAGTATATTTCAAAAATATCCTCCTCAGTTACTCATTAAAATATTGCCTAAAAAATCAGTTAGTCATTTGGTCATCAAGCAACCAATATCTGAATTTTTCTCGGCAGTTCTGATAATCAATTCTGTACATTTATAATGGAGGAAAAAATATTTTGTACAAGTTAATAACTTAGGGAAGATGAACTCGAGTTACTTAAAATTTGCAAATCTGAACTTTTCTGAACACTATAAAATTCTCATATTCCTGTTCAAATAGTTCTTACCTTCCATACTGGTTCTCCTGTGCTGTTTTTAACAGGAGGAACATTGAAGTTCAGCATGCGTTTCAAAGCCACTGGAAAATAAAGGCGAATAACTCTTTACTCTCTTTACACTTAAACAACAGTGATTAAACACATTAGCAGTGTTTTATTATATATTTTGAGAGGAAAACCATCATAAAATATAAAGGCAACAAATCACATTTTCATTACTTTTATACAGTTTTGACTGACAAGTGGCTTATGTCAGATAGAATTTATGGAGTCCGAAGACACTGCAAAAGGAAAAGAAGCAAGTTCCAAAACATTAACTCTCTTTAGTTATAGAGGCTGTATGACATGGTCTGCCTTAAAAGTAAGTCCAGTACCTTCCTTAAGGTGCATTCTAGACAGTAGGAACTGGTTTGCTTTATTCTCTGATCTGCTTTTCCTACTCTACTGGAACAACACTATACACACAAACAAAAAAATACTTTATGCCTGACTAAAACTGATACACATTTTAAAACATTTTGAGAAGTCATATGAGCAAATTGCTCCTTTAAGGTGTACAAAAGTATCCTTAATTTGCAGCTGGAAAACTCTTTGAAACAGGAATGAACTTACATTTAACTTGCCATTCAACACAGAAACCAAAGCAGATTCCTTCACCTACCTCTAATTTATAAATCTATTAAGGAATGAGTCCTTCCTCAGTTACCTGATTAAACAACACTATGTGCTGCTCTCCTATCTTTGACTAACAGCAAAGGACTATTTGTATTATTATAAATTAGTGGCTATTCTCTTCAAACTCATAATCAAAATCATCACAAGGTTTTGCAAAGAGGAAAATCAGAGCAATATATATCACTTTGCTCATAAATCGAAAGCAGCAGAAACAGTTAACTTCTGACTCTGGCTGTGAGCATACTCACTGCAGTTCCCTGGGATTTACAGTATCACAGGACAGCTCAGGCTGGAGAGGACCTGGGGAAATCTCCAGTCCAATCTGCTGCTCAAGCAGGGTCATTTGTGAGGCTAGGCCAGGCTGCTCAGGGCATTATCCAGTCAAGTCTCCCGGGGTGGATATCCTACAACCACACTGTGCAACCTCTGGCACTGACTGTCCTTGTGGGGAAAAAGTTTTTCCTTATGTTCAGTTTAAACATCTCATTTATGTTAGGTAATTTATGCCAGTTGTCCCTCACCCTACTGCCATACACCAGTACAAAGGAGCCTGGCTCCATCTTCTCAGAGCTGCCCATAGGTACTGGGGAGCTGCTGTTTGGTCCCCCTTGAAGCCACCTTTTCTCCAGGCAGAACAAGCCCTGCTGCTACAGCCTCGCCTCAGTGCTCAAGCCCCTGATAACCCTCTTAGTCCCTGCTACTCCCTCTAACTGCTGGACAACTTTCCTGCACTGTAGCCACAATGGATGCAGTATCTAGACATGGTCTCCTGGGGCTGGGCAGGGAAGATAATCACTCCTCTCCATCTACTGGCTGTGCTCCTGTGAACACGCCCCAGGATGCTGCTATGCAGGGGCTCACTCTGGGCTCATGTTCAGCTCACTGTCCACTGACACCCCTTCCAGGCCTTTTTGGCAGAGCTGCTCTCCAACAATCAGTCTGGCAACCACAGACTGTTCATGAGTCTGGCAAAACACAGTTGCCTGTATGTTGCAAGGGGTTCTTCCTTTCTAGGTGCAGGAATTTCCATTTGTCATTGTTAAATTTCATAAGATCTCTGCTGGCCTATTCCTCTTGCCCATATAGGTGCCTCTGAGTGGCAGCTCTGCCCTCAAGTAGAACAGATTCCCCTAGTTTGCCATCACCTGCACACTTAATCAAAGTACCCTCTGACACTTCCTCCAGGTGACCAATAAGAGATTGTAAATAGGAGAGGTCACAGAATACACTCATGCAGTGCTCCAGTCATTACTAGCCTCTAGGTACATCATGTCTGATTAATCACAACCCTCTGAGCCTGATCATCCAGCCGTTTTGCTTTATGTATCTAGTTCTCATCCATTCAGTCCATAACATCCTAACCTGGATACAAGAACACAACATCGAAAGCCTTCCTGAAGTCAAGGCAAATGACACACTCTACTGTCCTGTTGCCTACAAGTCCAGTCATTTTCTCACTGAAGGCAATTAGGCTGGTCAGGCATGATTTACCATACATAGATCCGTGCCTGCCTTTTCCTTTATGTGATGAGAAGTATTTTCCAACAGGACTCACTCCATGATTGAATCCAAAGTGACACAAAGGCCTGGAAGACTGTTGATGAAGACTGTGGCAAAGGCAGCATTGTGTTCCTCAGCCTTATGTGTGCCTATCACCACTAAATGACCAGGTCCATTCAGCAATGAGCCAACGTTTTTTTCTTATTCACATTTTTGCTACTAATGTTGCAGCAGAAGTATTTGTCATTTCTCTAGACATTGGCTGCACCATTCAACTTCACTTGAACTTTCGCTTTCCTAACATCATCTATCCATGCCCAGGAAATGTTTCCGAAGTTCTGTTTTGCAGCCTGTTCCTGCTTCCTCCTGGGTACTGTCCTTTCAAATCACATTACTAGCAATGAAACGTGACTGTGGGAAGATCCAAGCTAGCAATGAGTTCTGAGTCTCCCTGGAAACCAGCCTTTCACTTTCTTCATACTTTATTCTTTTCTTCTTTTTTAAACACCATGGAGCAGTCTGAAAGTTGATTACAGGCTGCTCCTGGATTCTTTGGTCCCTCACCACTGGTGATGTCTTCAGCCGTTATGAGTAATTTTTTGAAAGCTCTGTGGTTATGTATTTTGGTACTACTGGAGCTGAAACAGCTGCTTTGCGGAGTTTATCATCTAAAGTAAAAACTTAGCATAAGCTCTCTGTGAAGGAAGACAGTAATCATACTAGTTATGTGCTGTGACAATCACGACAAACATTCAGCAAGTCTCTGAGTTTCTTTTTTTGTATTCATATTGCCATTTCATTTACATTTATGCTGAATGTTCCCTGGGGCAAGGATCATGTTTTTACCGTGCTTGCACAATGATATGCTTTGACTAGTTATGAATCAGGATAAAGGTCACAAAGATGGTGTATATACATGGTAATACAAACACTACATGATAATAAATCTTTCCCTTTTTCTATGTATCTTTTAGTTCCTGAATTTATCTCCTTGCAAAAGACCCAAGAGAAGACAACACAGGTTCAACGGTAAAGGCTGACTGAAACAATCAAGTAACAATTGCCAGCAAATGGACAGGGGAACTGAGTGCACCCTCAGCAGGTTTGCCAGTGACATCAGGCTGCATGATGAGGTCACAGAATCACAGAATTATTTAGGTTGGAAAAGACCTCTGAGACCACTGAGTCCAACCACTGACCAATTGCCACCTTGTCAACTAGACCATGGCACAACTGCCACTTCCAGTCATTTCTTGTACACCTCCACAGACGGTGACTTCACCATCTCCCTGGGCAGCCATTCCAATGTTTAACAACCCACTCCATGAAGAAATTCCTCCTCAATAAGCTGGAGCAAAGAGATGTCATCTAGAGAGACCCTGACAGGCTTGAGAGGTGGGACTGTGAAAACCTCATGAAGTTCAACAAGGCCAAGAGCAAGGTCCTGCAGCTGCGTTGGGGCAATCCCAAGCACAGATACAGGCTGGGCAGAGAACGGATTTAGAGCAACCCTGAGTGGAACGACTTGGGGGTGTTGGTGGATGAGAAGCTTGACATGAGCTGGCAATGTACACTTGCAGCCCAGAAAGCCAACTGTACCCCGGGCCGCATCAAAACCAGTGTGGCCAGCAGCTTGAAGGAGGGGATTCTGCCCCTCTACTCTGCTCTGGTGAGACCCCACCTGGAACACTGCATCCAACTCTGCATGTGGACTTGTTGAATCAAGTCCAGAGAAGAGCCACCAAGATGATCTGGAGGCTGGAATACCTTTTCTACAAACACAGGCAAAGGGAGTTGGATTTGTTCAGCCTGGAGAAGGGTCTGAGGAGACCTTAGAGCAGCCTTCCAGTACCTGAAGCAGGTTAGAACAATGCTGGAGAGGGACTTTTCACCAGGGCTTGTAGTGATAGGGCAAGGGGGAATGGCCTTAAACTGAAAGAGAGTAGGTTTAGATTAGATATAAGGTAGAAATTCTTCCCTGTAAGGGTGGTGAGGCACTGGAACTGGTTGTTCAGAGAAGCCATGGATGCCCCATTCCTGGAAGTGTTCAAGGCCAGGTTGGATGGGCCTTTGAGCAGGTGTCCCTGTCCAGAGCAGGGAGGGAGTTGGAAGTAGATGATCCTTAACCCAACCCACTCCATGAATGTGGAGAAGCACAAAAGAAAAGAATAAAGCTGTACAGAACATAAGTGCAAAGAAAATGGGCTTTATTAGAATGGTAGCAAAGAGAAGAAAAGTAAAAGATTGGAAAGGAACATCAAGTAGCACTATCAATGGCAGATGGACACAGAATTAGACTGCAGAAAGGACTGCTGGTAGAAAAGGATGGAGCATACTAGTCAATACTTAAGGTCCACACTGAGACTGACTTTATGCAGATGATTTTAAAGATTTCATGCTAAATAAATGCATCCAGAACCGTCTATACCACCAAAGATACTGCAGTTGTCAAGGAGAAAGTGACAGGATTACAGCTGAAACTACTGACAACAACTTCGGCAAGCAAGGGAAGCAGAGGACCGCGGAGTCGATATCCTCTATGCTTTAGGAGTACGTTTAAGATTCTACAGAGATTAAAGAGTCAATTAAGGACTCAGTAATGTGTAAGAAGGGACTGAATAACAAACCCTTTACTCACAGAAAACCTGAATTATTAGTTGTTAACCTCGTGTTCTCAATTTCTTGAGGGTCAGTACACAGCCAAGACAGAGGGTGCGCATCCACGGCCGCAGAAGGCACCGTTCCCGTCCCAGGCTCGCGCAAGTTCCTCCCCGGGAGCGCCTTCCACCCCCCGGAGGCACCTACGGCCGGGGCCCGGGGGCCACAGCGGCGCCGGGGCCCCTCGGCGAAAGCCGCGGCCCGAGGCCTCCGAGCAGAGGCGGCGGAGCGGCGGCCCAGCTGCCGCCGAGGGAGAGGGAGGGTCCGCCACTCCCTTGTCGGGAGACCCAAGCCGGTC